>BMAV01012429.1:103542-113598 GCA_019973955.1 Trichonephila inaurata madagascariensis | reverse complement strand
TATATATATATATATATATATATATATATATATGTAAGTAAATTTTAAAAATAAATAGCTTTATCTTAACTTGAAGTTATGAACAACTTTTGTGATGGAGAAAGTACTTTGGAATTCTTGTAAGATTAGGCCATAAGAATATTACTCATATATTACCTATATAACATTAATTATCGATTTGAACATTTTATTATGATGAAAACGTAATAGTTATGAAAATTCAATTTTTTTTCATTTTAAGAAATGTATCGATTATTGTATTTTTTTCTTTTTTACTCCCGATGTATCAACATCATTCTTTGACACAATGGCAGTGGTCACATCTGGTTCTTGAAAAAGAAAAGTTTTTACAAAAACCCATTAAGTCTTGAACAGTGGAAAGGGATTCAAGAGAGAAGACAGCAACATGACAATGAAGCTTACTAATGTGTGGTTATTCATTCAGATTTATATTTATAAAATGATTATTCGACTCTAGGAAATGTATCACATTATTTCTTACAGCTTTTAACGGAATAAATATAGCTATTTTTTACAGTATGAATATTATTCACACTTTTCATATCAACAGAATTATATGGTGAGATACGCACTTATCTTTAAATTTGCCTTTTTCTGATCACCCCTTTTTCAGTTCCTACTATTAGCTCACACTCTCTCTCTATATATATATTTATTTATTTATCTTGGTGGAATTTTCAATCGTTAATAAAATACATTTTAATGCCATCAATTGAGCTGAAATTTTATATACAGGAATTTTTTGGATGACCATACAATAATTTAACTATAATTAATAAAAATCGGTTGACTAAAAATAATTATTTAAAAAATTACAAATACAGGCACGTTGGCGACTTAACGACCATTTTGGCGACTTGAGTCAAAACTTGAAAAGGGTTTTTTCTCACGTTTTAAAGCATTATGTTGAACTGAAATTTTACATACACGATTGTTTTGGATGACAATACGATACTTTAATGATAATTAATAAAAATTAATGACCACTTAATGTTGTGATTCTGTCCTATGTATATACATATTTATATTAATTGTAACTATTTAATAAAAAGTAGCTAAAATAAAAAGAAATTTGTTGATCTAAGTAGGAATTGACTTAATTTTTTTTTTATATATTACTTGTTGATGTTGCAATTTCAATATTAATTAGTGCATGTGTAACAAATACTGAGATTTATCTTATGTTTATAATGAATTGATACTTTGTTTAATTCATGAAAATTAAATAAAAACAATATCTGATCTATAATTGACTGCATATAATATCGTAAGCAGAGCAAAGCAATGATGAAAAACATGAAGTTTAGAAACTTGGGAGTGTGATACAAAAAAGAAATAGTCTTACCCGAATGGTTTTAAATTCATCCAATATAAATTCATTACCGCGTCTCTTTTTTATGTGCCAGTCTGAAGTATAATACTGTAAAATATCCGGAGTTATTTGGAAGAATGTTTCAATGATGACTTGTATATTTTCTAAATTTGTTTCTATAAAACTCTTCATAAAAAAGTATCATTTATCGAAGGTGAAAAAATTCTTGCCGAATGTATAAGTTCTTTATTTTCCTCTTTTTTAGAGTTGAAGTGTTTTCACAACAGTTACAAGGGATATGCTGAACCAAATCTGGCATGCATCGCCAAAAGCTTCATTTATTTTAAAATTTCTGGAGATTTTATACTCGGAATTTTCTTTTGCATTTTTGTCACAAATGGTAGTACTTAGTACTATCGCAACATATTTGGCTACCTTGGCAAGTATTGGTAAACATTGTAAACATTTTGGTGATATTAAATAAAAGTGCACAAATTCGATAAAAAGGAATACGCTAGCAAAAATACAGAATATAAATAAATAGTAATAAATGTAGTAGAAAAAGAACAAATAATGTTTTAGTTTTTGTGAATTTCGAAACTTCAGGAATAAACACTTCTTTCTGATATTACGAACGGGATACGATTCCTTCAATCCAATTACCAGATCGTATTCCTTTGTGTTGAATACATTTGGAAAGGCTACATTTCCGAAACATTTGTTTTACAAAATAAAGCTTCATTGAATGACAGTTGGAATATTTCATTGACTCAAGTAAAATGTCCTTTTTCTGTGAAAATGAAATACCATCTTTTTCGAAATTCGGTAAATCCCAGAGAAGCATTTTTATGTTGCAGCTCGCCATATCGATGGAATATTAAGCTTAAAATGGCAAAAAGCTTAAACAATATTAAACAAAAAAACATCGTCATGTTCGCACCAAACGAAAAATAATTAATTTTATATTATATTATTATTATAGTGTTTTTGTTATATATAATTAGTATACTATGATAATAATACTGATTATATATAATTACATTTTCAATCTTTTTTTTAACTAAGAAGTTAACATATTTAAACTTTTTAGATACCAAACGATTCGAGACCAGATTTACAAACAGTTAGGCTTATGAGGTCGGCAAGTAGAGAAATGTAGCCAATTTGGTGCCAAGGTGTGCGGTATGCAGGTCACCAACTTGGCGGGTTATTTTTCTAGTTGGCGATTGTTGCGATAATACGTTAGTACCCAAATGGCCCCGGATGTTTAACTAGTTTCAATTCCGTATCGAATCCAAGAGCCTGATTCATTTTATGAACAATAAGACTGTTTACGGCTATCGAAGATTTTATAGTCGTAATATTCAGCTCTTTGCATGGCAGGCAAATCTTCTCTAATTACACCTTAGAAATATTGTATTTGTTCTTCGCCATATTCTCACATATTTTGAAAGGATTAATTTATTTTTCAATTGGAACAAATGCAACTTGAATTCCCAAGGCCTCACATATATTAAATACCATTAATTTGTGGACATTTGGAGCTTATTTTTCTTTCGGTGTTAGGAAGTTTGATATTTGGAGATGTGTATTTCATATGTGTGAGAATCAGGTTTCGTATCGTGTTCCAATACCAAGTAGTTTTTAAAAATTTCGTTGATGGTATCATAGACAGGAATCTGCATTAAATTGGGCAGATTTTCTTGCATTAAAATCGCAATAATGAAGGGAAGAGAGTAAAAAATTGCCTCCAAAATCCAAGAAACGGTCATCTTTAAAATAACAACTATATAAAATATCTTGAGAAAAATTCAAAATCACATTTTGCAAGATTCAATTCCTAAAATCACAATTCACTGCTAAATTAGATATGTTCTTTAAAAGGAAAAACAGAATGGCAATTCCATTGTTTCCCCACGTTATCCATTGCGGCAGTGTATTGTTTCGGAGTCATTGTTGAATTAAAAATACAGCTATTACAGCAATAAACATTATGAGAGATATATTGTTGTCTTTATTGTGTAACAGGATATAGAAATTAACAGGAATCTTGAAAAATAATTTCAGTTTTGGTAATATAAAGTTATAAAAATTCTTAAAATAAAAATTAACAACACACAGCAGGAGGAAAAATATGTATTTTTTCCTTCTTAAATAAATTCTTTCAAATTTTTATTACTTCGTATAGAAAAAAACTATACTATACATATGTACTTCAATATATTTTATATATAAACTGGCACCTAGTACATATATTTCTGACATTACGTCTACTTTTAACTTAATTAGATATATTAAACCATAATTAAAAATAAGTTATTTAACAATATGTAGATTCCCCTAAAATAAGAAATTATTTTGGATTAACTATTTCTAATTTTGTTAATTAAATACGTTTTAATAATAAAAAAAAAAAAACTTCAGAAGTTTCTGAAGTAAAAAATTGTTTTGCAAAAATACTTTTTTCATCTTTGTAAGAAAATTGAAACTTAATTATTTTTTATATGATTAATCTCTTCATTGAATATCCTTTAAAAACAATGATAAAATGTAAAGTGTAGCTTAAAAAACTACCTAAATTTGATTCCCTAACTACTACCATAGGCAAATATTCATTCAGAAGCATATAAAAATGGACTGGAAGGGATTGTATAGCATTGTACCAAAAGTACATGCAGATGGCCTAAATAAAAACAGCTTTAATTGAAGACGACAATCGAAACATAGTGATAGTTTTAATTTTGCACCTAGAAAGCGTTAAAAATCAAGGAAATACCAGTGTTATGTATAATGTTTTGAATAACTTAAAACTGTTACAAATTCTCATAATTAATTCTTAATAAATAACAATTTTAAGTATATCATTTTATTATTCATTTGCATTTCAGATCTACATTTTGATAAACTACTATTTTTATTTGATATCCATCAAACATTTGGTCTTTTCTGTATCAAACCAACAATACATGATTTTATGATTAACCAAGCTTAAAAAAAACATTAAAGCAGTTTCATAAAAAAAAAATAAAAAAAAAAAAAAAAAAATAAAAAAAAAAATTTTCTTTTGTTTTAGATTTATATTCTCTAAAAAAAAAAGTTCTTCTTTCTCAATTATATGCTTATGGGTGCGTAAAAAACATATCCATAATTCATAAAAAAAGAAACTTAAAAATACCCAACCAAACGCCATGTTTACCCTATAAAAAATACGTAACACCATTCATGGTTATTCTATTATGCCAGCATATCCAAAAAGAAAAAAGAAAAACTAAATGTCTTTATTCTTATGTGGAAGAAACTTTTTGGATGTTTTTCACCGAAAGCGACGAAGCAAAAATGTGTCGCACCTCTTCAAGAATGCTAAATACTCATTAGTATGGAGATGAAAGAGAAGTGACAAGCGTAAGGCATAAAATTGCTCCGCCGACGGAAATATGTTTCTGCGGAAATAATTTCCCCCTTCTTGTTCCCGTGATACCTGCATTATATATAAACTACTGAATACATGATACACTTTCGCAGATGTGTTGAGACTTGAGAGTAATTTGTTTTCAAACTTATGAGGTTTGCATGTTTTTTTATTAGATTTGCATATTTTGATATACTTTTTTTATTATCAATGGTTTTTTATTGATCCGCTACGAAGTTCTTTGTTAAAGGAAGGCTTTAGCCGTTTTTATTTTAATGGAAATATTTAGTATCTTGGTTTTTCGGATGTGCAAATAGTTACATATTAAATTCATATGCACAACTTTTAATCATTAATATGCATGTGTTCTAAATTTAGCTATTAGTTACAAACAGACAGTGGGCTTCTTTATAATAAAGCAGTTTAGGAAGAATATTAGAAGTTGAAATTTGGTAACATATAATTTGATAAAACCAATGACGTAATGTCCAAACTTTGTCTAATTAATTCATTATTATGTAAAAAAAAGACATAAATTGAATTTTATGGGGCGTTAAATAAGATGAATTTTATTATGAGGTATTGGTATCACACAAACTTAACAAATTGGAGTAAAAGAGTATTGGATGAATAAATAAAAGTATAAAAAATTATATATACCAGTGATTCGCTACCAAAAAGACAAACATGTTGGGTGTGTAGGTGAGACAGCAACTTCTCGGAATCTCATGGGAATGCAGTGTTTAAAATGCCGTAGTTGTGAGGAATGGTGCAAAGAAGCAGAAAAAAAGAACAGAAACAACAACACATTAACGGGACAGAAAGCATTTTATTGAAAGTTTGTACCACAATAGATATTCAACATTACCACCAGAAGTCGTCTACCAAGCATGATAACGGTGCAATGAATTCCTTACAGGAATTCCTTAAGTTCTGAAAGATTCCTGGCATGTCACATATTCTCCCGGCAGCTACGGATATTCGAGCAATGAGGTCTTCAACTGAAGGAACGGATGTCTCGTACACCAAAAAGAACCAGTTAACTAGTTACACAACCAGATTCACGTAACATTCTTAATGATGTGGAACAGGCATGTTTAGGTAACGTTCATGGTTTAACATCCTAGTGGTGTGTCCATTACAATCCACATCTCCATACAATACCAGCATATCGGCAGATCTTAGTTTGAATATGAGTTCATTCTACTGTCTCGGAAAACTTATCACAAATGACGCATTCCAGCACGATTGGTGTTCACAAAGTCTTCCGTTCAGCTTCTGGAGGAATCTTCCAGAACTCCAGGAATTCCATGCAGCGTCGCTGTCAGTTGCCAGAAGATTTTTGACCGTAATTTCAAACACCTGTTATTGTACTGCCGTTCAATAAAACATTATCGATACCATTAATGTGTTGCAGTTTCTGTTCTTACTGCTTTGCTCCACAGCTCGCAACTAGGACATTTGCGATCCTCCATCCCTTTGTGATTCTAAGTCGTATTTGTAACCACTTCACACCCTGTTGGTTTGTCGAGCTAGTAGTCTGTCTATATATTTAATGTAATTCGATACAAGTATTTATTAGTTTTAATTTACTAAATTTAGCCGGCTGGATGGTGTTGTTAGTTTGTCGCGGGCTTTCTGTACCCAAGTTTTCGGGTTCGACCTCGGGCCAAGTCGGTGGATTTTCCTGATGCAGAAAATCGACTGCGGCCATGTCGTATGATTATATGGCATGAAAAAGATCTCTTGAGTGTCCGTTTGGCTTGGATACTTTCGGCAAAATTAAGTTCCTAAGTACAAATTTCGCATCTTCAGAGCTCAAGTGCCTCCCTCTGGGAAAAAAACTGAGCATCAAAATTACTTGCGGTAGTTGGTATCTCCTAAATGGTGCTAATCTAAAAAGCGATACCAGCTTCTGGGGAATATACTAGGTTTGCAAAGGTAGAAATACCAATGAACAGCTTCATTACAAAAAAAGAAATTACTAATTTTTAATATTTTACCAATGAAGTGAAAAATTTAGTAATGAAAAAACGTAGAGAAAAAGAATAAAGTAGCCCAGTTAAACATTCAAGACAATACAGAGCTTCTTTCATATTGAAATTTTTTTATTAAATAAAGTTAAGCTTTGTATTCTTTCTCAGTGTAGTTCGACATAATCTCTCAGAAAAGAAAAACATATTTAAATTGATTTTTTTTGCTCCACAAACTATTAAGTTTAATACTGAATATATTTTTTAATTTTAATTTGTGTAATTTACAAGTTCTCTAAAATGCTTCTGGAATACCTTTAAAAACCTAAGCAAAACTGATGAGTTAGAATAGATGCCATATTTATTTGCAAGTAAAAGTTTTCAAAATGCATTTCTACAAAACTTTTTTTTAAAAAAAGTTTTGTAGTGCAAGAAAAATTTGAAAACGAAAAGAGTTTTACATATTAAGCAATCGTACGAAACTTTGGATACACATTTCATGTTAAAACTAAAATACTATATTTCAGTTCCATAAAACTCATTCTATTGTTCTTAAAAGTATTGTAAATATAATGAAAATCATTGTAAGGCTTTAAGATAACAGTTAATTATTTTGAATCTCAATTCAAATATTAAGTATGATATGCATCAAAGGAGGTCAAATAAAAAATTTAAAATATTTGTTTTTATTCAAGGGTAAAAAATGGTCATATTTAACAATTGTTAGAGAAACCTATTCATATTTTTAGAATATAGAGATGAATTGTAATATTGTTACTTCTTCCAGTATACACTCTCTTGCAAATAAAGTAAAAGTAACACTTTTGAAAAATAAGAAATTTGCGACTGTACAACAAACTCTTGTATTGCTTCTTTTGCGCATATGCATGAAAAAGTGTTGTACTTGGTGGATGTATTTTTGAAAAATTAATACAAATATAATGTATAAAGTGTAATTCATTCCAATTTATAACATGATAAAAACTAAACCTTTACAAATAGCTTTGTAATAGTGTAAGTCAGTGCTTCTCAAACTTCCAATGTTTGCGACCCAATATTCAATCATACTTTGCATCACGCCCCCCTCCATACAATAGCGATGCATTAAATTCTATAATACTATGACGTTAAATATACAATACGACTTAAATCTTTTAAGTCCCCAACGCATATAAACGTCTCACTCAGCTACTGTGTTTATTGCCCTCAGACGTATATGTACGTCTTTCTGAAGTTATATCTTTTCTGTGAACTGCTATCGATAAAATTATTCCGAATACCTTAGAAAGCAATAAAATGACCTTGACAGTGTTTGCAAAGGATTTACTTATTTCAGAGGATTTGATTATCTATTACTTTTCTACCACCCACCCCCTCAATACACCACATATGCTTACCCACGTGCTAAATGGGGGCATTGGAAAGCGAATCGCATAATTTTTAATCGGCATTTAAGAGATTAATTATAAACCGTACAAATTATCAAGATAAGTGTTAATGCATATAATTTTATATAGGGCCACTGGTAATTATTAAACTTGTCCTTAATAAAGTATTGTTAAGTTAATTATAAAATAGATTTTGTGCACTACTGATACATTTATAAGTGTATTATTTTATAAATGAGTATTTTATCTTTTACTATGCTAGAATGTATTTGTTTATTTACTTTCAGTAAGTTAATAATTTTTAAAAGAACTTTTTTCGACTTTTCAAGAAGCTCACGCCCCCCTCGTAGGACTATGACGCTCCCCTAGGGGGACGCGCCCCACAGTTTGAGAAACACTGGTGTAAGTTATGGATTTTTCCCTACACTGGAATCTGCAAGGGAAATTAACAATATAAATATTTTGACCGTATGGCTTCATTATGCGTTACTTTTTATCACAAACAACTATAAAAATTTACTTGCAACCAGTGCTTCTCAAATATTCAATATTTACGACCTATTATTCAATAATAATTTTCATCACTCCCTCCCCCATCCTCCATACAATATCAATGTTTTGAATTCCATAATACTATACTCTTTTACCTCTTTAAATACTATCTTAAATACTAAAGCTACAGTACTATTCAAACCTCTTAAGTGCCACTCGCGCGTATAAACGTCTCACTCAGCCAAAGTGTTCGATACCCGGACATATATATACGTCTTTCCGAAGTACAATCTTTTCTACCCACTACCATCCATAAAATTATTGTGAATGCTTTGGAATGCATTAAAAGGACCTTGAGAGGGTGTGCGAAGGATTTACTCACTTCAGAGAATTTGCTTATTTCTTCCCCCCCCCCCCAATATATGACATACGCGCGATTAAGTGGAAAACGCTGGCATTAAGGAGAGAATTGCGCAGCTCTTAATCGGCAGTTAAGGGATTAATTATACACCGTACAAATTATCAAGGTGAGTGTTAATCTTTATACATAATTTTATATATGACTAGGCCATAAGGTCACTGGTAATTATTAAAATTGTTCTTAATTTACTACTGTTAAATTAATTATAAAATACATTGTGCAGTACTAATGCATTTATATGTGTATTATTTCATTGTAAATATATGTTTTATTTTTTATTGTATTATAATGTGTTTTGTTTGTTTACTTTCAGTAAATTTTAATATTTCTTTTAAAAATATATTTTTCTTACGACTATTCAATATGATCGCGCCCCCTCGTAGAATTATCACACCCCGCTTAGAAATGCGCACCCCACATTTTGAGAAACACTGACTTACAATTAATTCTACAAAAGTTTATTAATTCTAATTCCAAGTAATTGCTTATGGGATCTAAATTGGAGAAGGAATTTATTAGAGATGTGGGCGTTAAAGGATCTCCTGAGTGTTATGAGCATGAACTTTGACATTGGCTTGCAATAATTTCTAGAAGACAGAAATGATGCGCTTGTATTATCCCTCAAGCAAACAAAAAGGTGGACTTTTAAACTATCCGACTACGTTCGGAACCGTAATTTTAAAAAAACGCATAAATGGATACTTTTCATGATATTTAGTGTCACTCAGATTAGATTACATGCATACAATTATTTTAAGGACATTTTGACAAAAACATTTATTTAAATACAATATTTTGGCAAAAAATTGACTTCGAATAATCTTTTTTCAAAATGTTCTCCTTCTGTGAAAAATGCTTCTATTATAATAATATTTTGCCTGTATATAGCTCAGACCTCTCTACAGAAGCTCGACTAGAAGTTTTGAAAAATTCACATGATTTTCAGAGTTACCACCAATTGAAATAATTATTGGCGTTTTTTTTCCTAAATTGCTCCTCTCTGTTGTCGTAAAATATGGATAAACTCATTTCTAAGTTAT
>BMAV01012429.1:57301-91937 GCA_019973955.1 Trichonephila inaurata madagascariensis | reverse complement strand
GGATTCAATCGCTGCTTCCTTTTTTCAAGGTCATAGAAAAAAGGAAGCAACGGTTAAATCATATATGTATATATATATATATATATATACATGGTGTATAAAGAAAATTATAAGTATATTAATTATAATGATGTTATACATAGACAAATTAAATGCTTTCCGGAATGTTGACTGTATAGCAAATGTTATACTATTTTGTTTTTTTATAAAGGACAATGCATTAACATTAAGGATTTGTATAATATAGATGTATATATTATTTAATTACTTTTGAAAAAAATCAATATGTATTAAAGATTACTTAAATCTTATTAAAACTATCATGAACCAAATTAAAGCTAAATACCGTCAATAATATTTATATGTTTGCAGTCACAAAAGTTAAATATTACCAATATATTGATATTAAAAGTCGATGCTATAAAATATTTAAGATAAAAGTGATTATTTTAATTTTAACTTAGCTAAATTTCAATCCTGGAACGCGAAAATATTTATATATTAACCAATAGGATTAAAATACTTAACAGTATGCTGATATGCATAAATATATATATACATGTAAAAGCATATACGTGTATATGCCCTTTTTAAAATAATTAATTTTCTTAAGGTTGGATCTTAACTAGCGAATTTTATTTATCATGCAAACACTTCAGAAACAATATATCAAAACATGTTGAAACAATAACCTTTGCACTTATTAGCTCCAAACAAAATTTCCCCTTAAACTATCCAAACATTTATCAAAAGCGCTTATGTAATCTATTAGCGAAGTTATGAAGTACTTCACCTAAGAAAACATGTGTAACATCTTGAAATTAATTTAACAGTAATTTATCTCAAGGAAAATCAATTGCGTGTTTAAAACTATGTTTACAATGTTTGGTCTAAATTAATCTTCTGCAGCGTACTCAATAATTAACTTTAAAGGATAAACGCTTACAATTTGGTGCGAAATATGAAGGTATATTTTAGAATGTTTTTAGTGTTTATTCATAAGCGTAGGCGATAGTTATAACCTTCTACTAGTTAAAGAGTGAGAAAGGGTGAATTATTAAGACACACGCACGCACACAATTAAAATACAAAGGTATACTAATTATCTACTACATATGTTCATCTATTTCTACTATTGCCAACAAGCATATAGTTTTAGGAAAAATAAAATAATTAATTTTATAACTAAGCTAAACTAAACTCAGCGGGGCCCATATGGGCCAAGGTCTGCTAAGTTTATTTCAGGTTTGGTGACCTCGGCGATGAGGTGCATGAGCAGATGTTCTGGTCATGTGGTCTCTGACTTGAAACTCTCAGTTTTTAGTTCCCAAACAAGCTTGGTATTCATATATCAAAACCCACTGAAGAGATGAAAGACTGAATCGACCTTGTCCAGCCTGGGTTTGAACCCCGGACCTATAGTGTGAAAGGGGGATACGAAACCACTCAGTTACTGGGCTTCAAATTTTTTAATATTGAATGTAATTTTTACAGTATATTTTTAGTCTCTCAAAATATATGTGCGTGTGTGTGTGACTTCAATAAATTTATTTAAAAAAAATTTAAAAAAAAAAAAGGAAATTTAAAATGTTAGAGTTATGTGTAAATGTGTGCGCATAAAGCGTTTGCCAAATTCTGTTTTGCTATTTTTTCTTATT
This sequence comes from Trichonephila inaurata madagascariensis, assembly GCA_019973955.1. Lineage (NCBI taxonomy): Eukaryota > Metazoa > Arthropoda > Arachnida > Araneae > Nephilidae > Trichonephila > Trichonephila inaurata. The sequence goes on along the minus strand of BMAV01012429.1, from coordinate 90,279 downwards.
TACATTTGAATGATTTCATTCAATTGTTTAAAATAAAAATTAAGATAATTGCAATTTTATATTTACAAAATTACTTTTATATTTTACTTTCGAACTTGTTAAATTTTCTTTCAAAGTACCTAAAGCCTAAAATGAGCCTTATTTTTTGTGGTGCGTTTAGTAAGTGATTTTGTTTTATTCCTAGAAATAGTTACATGTGAAAATTTTTACTAACCCTAATGTATCTGAAATTATTTCTGAATTACATGAAGCAAATGAACAAATTGCTTTATTATAAAGGATTATTTACCTCATTAAAAATTAATTTCATTTAAATCAACGAAAATTTCAAAAGTATTTTATTTCTTAAAATAATCTTATTTTTATTAGATAATTAAATAACTTTTAACCCGTCTAAAATATCCACTTTCAAATAACTAATTCATGTTTTTATATATTTTTAACTTTTGTATGTTTAATGAATATTTTCCAAATTAATTGCTGTTTTTTTAGTAAATATTATGTTGCACTTTAAATGTCATACTTCCTAGAAAAACCCCAATGTCGTATTTTATAGAACATTCAGATTTTTCAATGTAGAGAATACAGCAAGAACAATTCTAGTACCCTCCCTCCCCCATTGGTCTTTCAATAAAAATTAATGATTACTTTACAATAATGATTGTTCATTTAGTTTTAAATGGGTTTCAAAAAGAGGGTTCTATTACACCATTTACAATAGGTTATCTCGTGAGACTCCCCTCTGAAAATTAAAGTGGTTTTTTTTAAATTTTATTTCAAAGTTTAACTATATATTGCTTTCTTACAAAGAAAATGTTGCATGTAAATGACATTAACTATATAAAGTAAAGTTTGGGTAATAATATTGGATAGTTAAGCGCTGCTAGTCGGATAATATTGCGAAGCTTACTTCCAGTTTTTCCATTAGAAAAGTAATCCTAAAGATTTATTGATCCAGATTTTAAGAGATGCAGTAGAGGATTATTTCAAGCGTTAGTTGGCTTGTACCCATCTGTTTGTATTAGATGTAAGCAGTGTATTTAATTCTTATAACAAGGCCGCTTATAACTTTTCATCATTATAGTTAAAAGGACTTAAAAATATATTTATCTTTGTTACACCAGTGCTTGTAATTTAAACCTACATCCTCACTCGGTTTTGCTCCAAACTCTTTCATGCATTAATCCTAGAAGTTACCTAAGCAGACTTAGAGGTTTCCCCTCCCACGTTAAGTATACAGTTGAATAGGATGCTAAATTTTCATTTTATTTTTAATTATTAAAACAATTTTGCATATCATAATATCAACGAGGACATCATTAATAAGATGAATATTTCGTTACTTTACTTATTTTACTGTAAAAAAAAAACGAATTAAAATCATGTAAAATTTATTTCTAAGAATATTATTTTAAAAGTCTTCAATTAAAATGTAGTTCTATTTCATTCTGTAAGTTAAGCTTGTTAGTTTAAAATTTCAATTTAAAAAATACAATAAACTGCTCAAAACAATTAAAGGAGTTTGAGGTTGTGGGTGAATCATGTGGCTGAGGAATTATTTAGATGATTGATACATGACAGACGTTGTAGGCTATATGAGAAAAGTCGACACATGTTTGTCAGGGGAAAAAGTGCATTATATTGAGCATTTGGGTTTAAAAGGGGAAAAAAACACAATTTGGCTTATGAGAAAAAAAGGAATTATAAAGGTGTGTCCTTGGAAGAAAATGATTTTTAAAAGGAAGTATGGCTTCCCCGGTCGCCCACATTTGGGGCATGGAGCCAATGAAATTGGGGTAGAGGAATTAATGAGGAGCTGCAATATTCTCTCTAACTCCTCCAGCAGAAACCTTCCCAGTTTTTTGAAAGTTTTCGGTGCAGTATGAGTTCATTAACTCATCTACCTACAATTTCTAAACAAGCTCTATTAGATTCATGTCTGGAGATCATGCTGGCCATTCTATTTCTATGATTCCTTCCTCAAAAAGGAAATCCACCAAATTTGCTCGATATGATTTGCCATTTTATTCCATTGACAAGAAGACATCTTCAATTACCACCAAGTAATTGACTGCAATAGGTATAATGATCTCATACCTATATTGGCGACCGGCTGAAACTCCATTTGGAATGGTGTAAAGATTGATGCACCCATCAGTGGATATGCCAGCATAGACTATCACACCACCACCGCCAAATCTAGCGCTTCCGTTAACGAATGCAGGATTGCTCCTAGTACCACGTTCTTCCAGATGAATATGCACCTATTATCAGGATGAGCAGGAAAGGCGATTTATCAGAGAAAATAATATCAAGCTATTTTTTTCTCCTTCAGTTCTAATGCAAGTTTACCCACTAACGAGATGGTGCCTTGCTGGAAACGTAACACATTACATTAGTCTGCGAGCGTGAAGAACTACTGCGTGAAGCCAGGTTTGGGCAATATTTGTCAAAAATGTCAATAAACGAGTGAAGGTGATGGTAAGAAGAGTGTCATTCATATTTCGGTGTCTCCGATCTGTTAGCGTAAAAAAATATCCATCTTCGTTGAACATTGTTGCATGTCTAAGACCTTGCCCCTGTCTTCAGCCTGCATTTGCAGCCTCCAAAAATGTTTCCAGATCCTGGAAATCCAATTTTGTCAAATTGCAGTAGCTTCTGCTACTTCAGCTTGTGTGTGGCCCCTTTCGAACCGATCAACAACTCTTCAATCTTCTGATTTAGTTCAATGACTCCATTTTTGAATTTCACTCATCAAAACAAAGCATTTACTGAATGTTAATCATTCTTTTCTGTTTTGTCTTCCATTAAATTGAAAACCAAAATTCATTCGCTGCCATTAAAATAACATTTTTGACGTCAAACTCAAAAGTGGAATACTCCTAAGTTCGAAAATGAGAAAAATTGGCATTTATGATCTCTTTTTTGTTTTTCTATAAAAATAATTTCATTTATATCATTATGTTGTGTACGATTTACATTATCCTTTAATAATTTTGAGCAGGATAGTTCTGATGAAACCCCGAGAGATAGCGTTACTAAGAGGATTCAGCCGTTACTTATTACAGACACGAATTTCTTAGTTATTCCTAAATGATCAATTAGCTTAAGTTCACGATGGGAAGATTAACCAGCATCAACAAATACAGATAGTCAGATGCTCTAATCTGATAAAACAATTCGGGATGAAGACTATTGCTACAAGTTACATAAGCATCTGCTGAGACTCAAAGAATGCCTGGGAGAGATTCTTCTTCTAATTAACTAACTACAAGTAATAGTAACTCGATGAGTAATATGGTACTACAGTACAATTCGTATTGTCATCCAGCTTTACTTCTCTCGAAACACTTTATATAGTTCCACTCATGTGGATATCGTATTTTAACAGCAAGAAGGTTGTTGGTAAAAAAATTTCATTGAGAGATTAAAGGAGAAAAAACAGATTATAATTTTAAGAAGGGAACTTCACGAGATACCCATAACATATTGAGATACCCATAACAGTTCTTACACAAATACTCTTCTTATCAGATTATTCAACACAATTTGTTTTTTCATTTAAATAATAATGCTGATGTGCGATCTAATATTAGTTACAATTCATCAAATACTTAACAAAATATGGTCTAATGATGTTGAATTCCTTAAATGCATTGCTTCCTCAAAAAGATAAAGAGAGAGGTACCTAAGATTTTCCGCAAGTAATAATAAATCACTTTAACACCCGAGTGCCTTTCACACTGGTTTGTAAAGCAGAAAGAATAGGATTTCAGATAACGATAAAAAGCTTTATTGCCTCCAACACAGTAGGAAAAATGTAGAACATAGCATTCATTGCAGCGAAAAGTCCTGTCTTGCATTTTCTTTAAGTACCGTCCTTTTTTTTATTAAGGAGTCACTGGTCTTGAGGTTTATAAGCCCATAAATAACAAACATGTTGTGTTCTCGTACGAAATGGGATGATTTATTTCCTTAGATCACACATTCCTAGGATGTTGAATTATTTTCTTGACATAAGCAACTTGTACAACTTTATTATAGTGTGAAAAAAATGTGAATTTATAATATAGTTGTTTCTATTTGTCCAGCAGGTAACAATTAAACACACATATGAATAATTTAAATACTGGTACTTTAACCCTTTCATCATTTAGTTTCGTCGCTTGGACCTTCCCCCAACTTATTTATTTATTTATTTATTTATTTTTTTTTTTGCTTTCTCCAAGGTGCAATTTTTGTGAAAATCATGTATTGAAGGAAACGTTTTTTGTTGTTGTTTTTCCCCCTTTTTTTAGATATGTGAGTTCAGCATATTTGTGTTATGTAACTGTAATCAAATAATCAAAATAGTAAATCATATATAATAAATAATATATATAAAAATAATTGATTAATCAAAATAATTAGTACTGAATACTGAATAAATATTTTTTAACAAATGAATGTATAATGTTACGAATTTTGTGTAAATAGTGTAAATAATTTGTATTTGAGTGTTTAATGTATTTATATTACTCTATGTTATATTTATTTCATGTTAAAAATGCGCTACTCACAAGCAAAGCCACCCTTTACGTTATAATGGCGATTCAATGAGAACTTTGCGAAATATTGGCGGTAGAGCCAATTTGGCGACTTTGGCGACCATTTTGGCGTCATTGGCGACCATGTTGGCGAGTTTGGAACCCTCTGGAATCTTCTAGAAAGTAGTAGATCTCTCCACTAGTGTCACGTTCAATGACACGAGCTGTTATATTTCTCGAAGTTTGTGTCGCGCATATAAAGATATGCTCGCCTGAACGGCGAGGAGACTGGATTAAACCAGCGAGTAGTGAGGGTTGTTTTGATTAGCGATTAGCTCGGCTGCGCTTGTGAATAACCTTTACTTACGTGTATTTTTAAACACTGTTATTGTGTTTGATTGCTGTTGAAGGTGTGAAGACCTTGAGATATTTACTCTGTGAATATCGCTGCTGAATCCTGTATTTAAAGGATTGGATTTTTGATAATAAATTCACATCGCTCTTAAAGAACTGTTTATTTTCTTTGTGATTGTTTTGCATAAAATCACCGAACCCTCGGATCTACGTAACAATATTATTTACATAAAACACGTATTGTGTTGCTTAATTTTTAAAAGTTTGATATATTTTAAAACAAGGCGATATGTATAAACCCATCTCACACTGGCTCCAATTAACTCTTGAAAATGAATAATTAATTCTCGTGAAATATTGTACACGAATCTCTATCATCCAGTTTATTGCTGTCATCTATTAGTAAAAGAAACAACTACTTTAAAAAGCGCTGCACACGTTTGTAACGTTTGAAACACTGTAAAATCCAAATGGACGCGTGCAGCGCGTCCTTAACGTTGAGAGGCAGATTGAGATGAACGCGTTCTTAACGTAGAGATATAGATTGAGTTGAAAGCGTTCTTAACGTTGAGAGATAGATTGAGATGAATGTGTCCTCATGTTCGGAATGGCCAAAAATTAATATCTTTGGATCAGGAATATTTAGATAATTCCTATAGATTTATAAATATGTGCCCAAATATAAATTATGATTTATGTATCTAAAATAAAACATGCCATTAAATGCAACAAAACTAAAATTTAAGTTCAGTCCAAATTCAAAACATTATACAAAAAGTTAAAAATTAAAAAAGAAAAATTATGTGACATGTATTGGCATTTTAAAATTTTAGTCTTTATTTTTTCAAATTTAAGAGAATAGGTAAAAATAAACACAAATAATAATTGCCACTAAGCTGAGTTGGGCTCCGAAATTTTGAACTAACTAGAACCTATCAGGATAGATAATTCTTAGTAATTTAAAATTATTCAAATTTTCAAACACAACGCTTCTATGAAACTTTTGTAGGTTCTAAAATTAGATATTCAATATAAATTTTAAAACTTTACTCTGTCTTCTTACTTTACAAACAGTACTTTTCAAAAAGTATACCTATTAAATTTTTAAAATTAGATACCTAGCCTAAATTTCAACTAATTTCACCTATTGTCTTAAAAGCTTCCATCTCTTCTCAAAATAAAAGACCGTGAAAAATAATGTTTAATGATGTTTGCAATAGTACTTCTCAAATTTAATCATCACTCATTAATTATACAATTTCCATAGTCTAGTACCTCTAAATGTGATTCCTCATGGATTATTTACTTTGACACTGTCTAGACAGGTTTCCCAAGTAATCAATAAAATAAAAATAGGTGCATCATTTTTGTTTTGAAAGCTTCAAATAATTTCTTTTAAATATTGAATGTTTCAAGACATACTTTAGAGCAACATATTTTTAAATTTCGTGCACATTTATATTTTTTTAAAACTTATTTTTATATTCCAGGTGAATTATTTGCATATCATTACATTTGGAGAATACCTGGTAAATTTCCATAACGAATATTTGTCGTTAATCCAAGGGGATCACCTTAATGCTATAATAAATCCAATAAAATATTTTAACTACATTTTTTTTAAAAAAAATGTACAAACTTTATTTTAAATAACTTTATTTATTTTTGAATTTCTGTATGATATTTAGTTTTATTGACATTGAATTTTTAGATTAATTATATCTAGAGATTAACAAGACAAATGAATTAAAACATTTACGAAACAAATAAGAGATTCGATGAATCGGCAGGAATCTGCTTCTGGAATTTGTAGTACTGTAGCGGTATTTATATAAGCCAGTAACAGCCTCCAGACTGGAGTGATCACTTTTGTCTAGTGGTCATGTTACACGGCTTTGGAACCGAGCGTCGTGGGTTCTGTCCTCGGAATAACATTAACACATTTTTCAGTTTGACAGAGAAAAATTTGTATCCATTTACTGGTAAAATATTTGATGTAAAATATCAAGCACAATTATCTGGGGTTCAATGAAATTTCGTTCTTTAGCTTCTTGATAATAGTTTCAAGGAGCTTCTAGCTAATAGCTTATAAGTTCAAAATACAATTTTATTAGTGGAGTAGTTTTTCAAATTGATAACACTGCTTTTCATTTGCTACAATTTTAGTAACAATTGAAAAAAAAAAGTTAATGACGCATGTTACTGCTTACTTCTAACGGAATTTTTGTCTCCTTAACATTTAAACCGAAAGCTTAAGAAAAAAATGTATATAAAAATGTTAAGAAACTTCTTTTATTAATGCTTTATTACTTATACCCCTTTAATTTTCCCCAAATGTATTTTATAATCAATTGCAATACAAAGCAATATATTAGAAATGCATTTACATTAATATTACACCTAGTTTGTTAAGGTACAAAATACTTTCAACAAAACCATTAGAATGCGGAAAGGAGCAGTTTCTGAAGGTTAAAAAGACTAGAGCTCCTTGGGAAAGTCCAAGGACAAAAGTCTGTCTTTTTTTGGCTTGCAGGTCTTTATTGGGCACAATGGAGCGACCTTCACGCCCTGATTCCCAGACTGCTCTGGCTAGACTAACAGGTAGCCATTTGAAATGTCTTTTCTATGACTGAGGCAGGAAAATAGCCACCTCACACTTTTAAGAAATGCTGCTACCATCCAGCTTCACCGGATCCCATTCTGAGATGCATGGGACATTCTAAAGGGGACTCAATATACTTTCCCCTTATTATTATAGATTTTTTGGTGGTCAGCAACCATTCGAGGATAAGAAACAATAACATAATACTTTTCATTTGCAGCCAGTACTTGTATTAGTCCTATAAATTAATCATTATTCACTTTATCAATAGCAAATTGCTTAACTATTAGTACATTTTATCCCTATATTTTAAATAGATTTGTTTAGCTTTAAATAGATTTAATTTTAGATTTAAATAAAGAAAATGATGGTATATAGAAGAATTAACGTAAAATAGCACGGAAAATGTTTGTTCGTATATTTTCCCAAATTGACATCATCACGTTCAGCCTCCTACGGAATCCTTTTTTTTTATTTACTCTATTGATCTTAATTTTCCTGACCTTAAATGATTGCATAAAAATAGTTGCTCTCCATAACGACTTGATTCCATTAACACGGCACGCCGTAGAAAAAAGATAGCGAAGAAAACTGTCCGATTGATCGCTGGAAACTATTTGCTGATCTTGTATTTCCGCTGTAAATGTCATTCACCCATTTAAGGAAACATGTCCTGATGTAATAAAAGGATGAAAGCTGGAAAACCAGCTCCCTCAAAAGTTTCTCTATATTTGTTTTATTATTGCAATATACTGACTATTTTCTTGTGATTCTTTGAGGAAAACGCTATTGTTAAGGAATAGATTAAAATTTACATATGTAAGAAGCATAAACTGGTGAGGTAATGATTCTAAATATATCCCCTTTTGAAATCCGTTCACTAACCCTCATTGATTATTTGTTTTTTTTATTCTTGGGGATAATTTGTAAATTTTTTTAATATTTAAAGGATTCAAATGAAAACGAGTCATTGTTATTGCTGTAGGAAATACGGAAAATCAATCATGCAGTGAAAATAAATAATATCATAGTTTGAAAATAAATTACGTAACACATTTTTGAAACTATACACTCTTTAGTCAATGTGCTTCAATAACACAATTTTTATTAATAGTTGTTTAGTAAATTATTTCTAAATATACTGATAAACCAAAACGATTTTCATTATTTTTTTTATTCGTAAAATTTTTATTTTAAATTATTAGTTCTTTATTTCTTCGTCCACTAATAGTCTATGCTTAACTTTAGTTTTTATTTAAATAATTCCTTTTTTTGACCTATGTTTATTATTCATAATAATTCACTTTTCCGTTTTCTGCAATTATATATTTTTGCTTTTTATTATTATATAACTAAGTTATCCAATTTCAACTTCATTACTACATTTCCTTAGACGAAGGAAAACTACATTTAATACACGATTTCTTAATTAATATTCTGGTTTACTATTTTAATTGCTAAAATATTCATATACAGTTATGAATTATGTCATATTATTATATTTTTAGCTTTTTAGCAAGTTTCAAAAAATGTTGGTTACACAATTAATGCCAAAAAAAAAGTTCAATGTGAAAAATAATTAAATAACTGCACAATTGAGATAATTTGACTAATATTTCTATAGTGATCACAGTAGCAATAAAGAAAAAAAAACATGTAAGAAAATTTCTCGACTTTTAAATAACTTTTTTTTTTCTTTTAAAAAAAAAAGGGTCCTTATGAAAATACATTTGTATTAATTTACAGCTAAATACTTTTTTGTTTATTTTCATTCGACTGAGAAAAATTAAATAATTCAATTGCTGCACATTATTGTTTAAACATTTTCTGAGTGTATAAAAATGTTATAGAAGGAATACATTGCACTGCATTTGATCTTACAGTCACTTTGAATAAATGCAATAAAAGGCAGAAAAAGAGTTCTGCACGAGCAATAAGATCGCATCGCGAAAAATTCCCGCAAGGGGTTGCATTGGACCACTGGATATTTGCAAATTTACATCGCAATTTGTGTGAATATGGATCTTTCACGGATCACCAAGTAATATGCCAACAGAGGGCGGGTCACGCATTCCAACGCACGATATCAAATACATTTTGTTCCATGTATGGAATAAAATGTGTTGGATGGCATTCGAAGAATCCAAGTACCATGTAGCAGTTCGAGTTACTCGTGGTCCACCCTCTATGTGCTTATTACTTTGTAATGATTCGTATTTATACAAATTGTGATGCAAATTAGCATATATCCGAAAGTCCGGGGCAACCATCTGTGGGTACCTTTCGCGATACAATCTTTCTGCTGCTAGAGCATTTTTTTCTGCCAATCCGTATATCGTCCAGCCAGTATAGTGGCTATAACCCTCGGCTTTTAACCAAGTGGGTTCAGGTTTGAATCCTGAGAAAGACATGTTTGTGTCTTCTTCGGGAAGGGAGTCAGTCTTTCGCCTGTAGTGGATTCCCGTCTCAAAAGGAAAGCAGCGCACCTCTTCTTGTTATATGCTGGGACCATCATCTGTAATAAATGTGTATATTCTTCTGTTTTATTGTATGCTTTCTGTTCTTCTTCACTTGTATTTTATATGTTCCCAGGATAAAAAAACACACCACAGCAACAATCCCTTTATTTGGTTTATGTCTGCCAGCACGGTGTTTGCAAAATGTTCCATACTCTTCTAGGGGCGACGAAAGCTGAAATAACTGTGGTAATGTTGACTGTTTCCTAAAATACTCTTGTGAACACAATGCCATCTAGCACCGAACAAAAACCTTTCCAATCATGAGTTTCAATGCAAATTTGAATTTTTGTGTGTTCCCTACATACCCTTAGAGCTTGTCTCAATGATCCTGGAACACCCTGATAAACATATGTACTACTAAATAAAAAATAACATTTTCACTGTTCTTTTTTAAAAAAACTGATATTTATTTAACAGAATAATCATTTGTTCTAACAACACATGTTTCATTTATTGCTTCAACCGTAATCTAGTATAAGTGTTAATGTGCCTTATTCTTACGAATATGAATAATGATATGCATAAATAAATGTTACTTGTATTTTCTCTTATGAAATAAATTGTAAGTGTTCTTTATATATAGCAGGAAGAAAACACTTCCCTGTCTTTTTTCAATAATTAAATAACTAAGTTATGGAAAGGTTCAATTGAAGAATTATGGCAAACAACTCAGAATAGCAGGATCAATTTTTTTGAATATGATTGAAAATTATAGTATTTTAGTATGTATTGATAAATAAGTTTGAAATGTTGAAAATTACATTTTTTGTACACATGTACCAATTTTTCTTGAGCTTTAGATATTTTTCTTTACTAAATTATTGAAAACCTATCAAATTTCTCCGGGTATAAAATAATTTTTTTTTCATTTCCCTTTGATAATGCAAACTTGCTTCAATTTTAAAAATAAAATCACGAATTTTTTTCATATATCTCCCTAATTTATTTACTTGGATTTAATGTTTTTTTTATTTGATATTAAGTTTTAATGGAGTAATAAAATATTAAAAGGACGTAGGGACTCTAAAATTATATTTTTAAGTTACACAGACAACTATTCTCTTCAAAAAAATAATATATTTTATTTCTTACATTTGTTGAGTTGATAACGTTTAATTCCTTAATTTTATTGACCCTGAGTACACTTAAAAACTAATTTAAAATAATTGGAATTTCCTTCCATCTTTCAAAAAAATTATTTCAAGATGATTTATAAATGAGCAATATATTTATTTTCAATCAATTTTCAAAAATAGAAGGCCAGAATTGTTACAAAAAAAATGTGAAATGTAAATTTTTTAAATAGATGACTCCATGTAATCTGTTGAGTAATTTTGTTTGAATAACGTTAATATCCAAAGAAATATTTTGCACTATTTATTATATAACGTCGAAAATGTTTGCCCATGATAATCGTTGCCACTAGCCTGCCAAATCGTTTTATTCGTGGAGGAGATTCTTTTGACATTTAGAAGATTGATAACAAAATGCATCGATACAAAAATATTGAAGCTCGTGATGCACCAGCCTTTACCAAATTCCTTAATACATAAATAAAATAAAATACTTTCCCATCAGGATGAATAAAGCAAAGATTAATATAGCGCGATCCTTATTCACTTCAATATTATTTCATACATTTTTATATTTTAAGTGTATAATTTATTAAAATATTTTATCCATGCAACATGTGATCCATAAAAATATGATCGATTAAAGAAATGACTTAAATTTGCCTTCATATTTATTTAGCCATGTCAAAAATGATATTGATAGGAAAAGCGCTCTGATAAATCAAAAACAAAAAAAAGTACTTAAAATTCCCTTTTGCCCCTTCTAAGAGATCTTATGAATATATTGGATGAACGATCAAAGCATTGTAGAATGCTACTAAGATAAATTATTGATAATAAATTATGAAACGATTCCACCATAAATCAAAAAGTATTTTAATAAGCATAGTCATATATGAATCGTCAAATAATTGTTCACCTCATTAGTTTCTTCAGGATTTTCTCAATAATTACTTCACAGAGTATGAGCCATTTTTTTTTATTTGGGATCATCAGGTGGCGCCTCAGTGACTCTGTTATTGAAGATAGATTAAATCATAGGAATATTAAGATAGTAATCATTAAGTTCTTCACATTTCCAATAAATATCTATTAGATTGAAAAAGATATATAAGTTATTTATATAAAAAATAATAATTCATAATAAATACTTATTTCTATGCATTTAAGAGGACACAGTACAATTCAATTGATGAAAATCGGTTAAAAAAATCAAATCTAACTTTTTTATCCTAAATTATTTTTTATATACTTTTCTACAAACTCACAAAGCTTGAAAGCTCTAAATTTAAAAAACGCAGAGTTGTGATAAGTTTTACGTTTGTTTTTATTCACATTCCAATGAAAAATCAAAACTGTAAACTGACTTATCTCTGAAAGATAAAATAACTAGTTTGTCTTCATATAAAATGCTAAGGCTTTTTTTCTATTGTGCCTAATGCTTGGAAATGTTTTTCGCTTGTTGCTTATAGTACATAGAACAAAGGTTGATATGCATTTTTCAATCAAAGCAATGCCTATTTTTTTTAAAAAAATAATTGAATTTTGACTTTTTACATTTTTTAATGAATTTTCAATGAATTTTTCAATTTGTACTGTACGAATACCAATCATGTTTTTTCAAAACCCATACCAACTTTGGTTATACATAGTTTGACGTACTTGTAAATCAAATTTCATATATGTACGCCAATTTTTGTAGGAGGTGTGCCACTTTAAAAATCACAATTCTCATTGAAATCATATTTACGTTGATAAATTTTGGTATATTGCAAAGGGAAAAAGGAAAGTCATTTTAAAAAATCGAGTTAAATTTTCATGTCCTCTTCTTTTACGAATGAAGTAAGCAAATGACATGAGTTTTTTGTCTGCCTTGATTAAATCTCCTTTCTAAAAGAAATCTTTCTACCCGAAAGATTTTGGAGCTTCATGTCAAATTCAATTTGTTGAAGAGAAGACAATTCTGTCTTCCACTGCCAGAAAAATATTCGATAATGTCATTTCCGGCTTAATGTGTCGGGAAGGAGGAGTTTCTAGTGAATAAGATAGAAAAGAAAAGAAATATTTATCCCAGTGTTTGAAATGTAGATTCATTACCAATTCTAACACAACTGATCCCCAATTTACTGAACTGTCATTGAACTCAGTAAAAGATTAGGTCAAACTATAAAGTCGACGAATTTCTTCAAATCAAAAGACATCGCAGAATGGTACGATTTGCAGCGAATAATGGAAAACCTTTCCCACGAATGTTACTGTACAAAAAGTACGACAGCATTTGGCAGAATGTGTTTTACTTTTTACCTGGCAACTTTTTTATTTGGCAAAGTTAGTCGACGGTATAATAAATAAGTACCAAAGATTATTATAAATGAAATTTTACTATGTCCAGTTTTAAAGAAGCATAGAAATTTTTACAAATTCATGCGTGTACTCTATCCAAATTTCTTATTATTTCATATTTTTGTTATTGTGTGAAACAATCTTCGTGATAATATGCAATTTATTAATGAATTATTAATTATTTAAATGTTAACTAATGTTCGTAATGAATTATTTAAACTTAACATTTATTATATATATATATATATGTATATATATTAATGGTTTAATTTTAACTTTTTAAATTTTAAATTTTTGAGAATTGGATATTTTCCGATTAACTTACCAAGTTGCAATAGGGGGAAGGATGGCGCCATCAAACAAGTTTAACCCCACTTATCGGTCCTAAGTTCCAGGTTGCACTTGCATATTTTATAAATTTTTATTTTATAATTTTTTAATTTTCTTTGAAAACGTTGGAATTTTATCTTCTATATTCGCCATTGATATTTTGAAATGGAATTTAATGTTATAAGAATCATATAACTTCAAATTTTTTAATTGATTATTAAGTTGTGATTGAATTATATATAATTATATATATATATATATATATATATATATATATATAAGACATGTAGAATTTTTGAGTTGTATTACACTTTTACTGGTTTTTACATCTTGTATATGGAGTAATTTTTAACCTTCTATTTCGATTTTAAGTAAATTTATTCAATTTAATTATCTTTAATTGGGTAAGATTCCATTGATTTTTTTCACATTTGCCAAAGAAAAAAAGATATTCAGAAAGCTTGTAGCACTTTCACGTCAGAAATTTAAAACATAGGTATTTCACTGTGTTCTACTGTAAGTGAAGTATCAACATTGTTCGCTACCATACTGCTTTGTTTTAATTCGATGAGCTACTAAATAACTTACACAGCACTCAGAAGCTACTCGAGGTATATTTGGTTTACTCCAAATACGATAGAATCATTGTTGAATGTGTGAAGCAAATGTTCTGGTTGTGCAGACTGATTCAATTGAATGAATTCTATAATGTTAACTGCATCTGATTTAATTACACAATTATCATTTAACTTAAAACAAGTAATATATAAAAAAAAATTATGTCAATTCCTAATTAGATCAACAAAGAAAAATTTAATTTTAGCTACTTTTTTATTAAATAGTTACAATTAATATAAATATGTATATACATATTTCACAATCACAACATTAAGTGGTAATTAATTTTTATTAATTATAGGGTACCGTTTTCTCATCCAAAACAATCATTTAAAATTTCAGTTCATCTGAATAATTTAAAACGTGAGAAAAAAAACCTTTTTAAGTTTTGACACAAGTCGCCAAAAGGGTCACAATGTCGCCAAAAATGATGCCGACGTGACTCTATTTGTAATTCTTTAAATAATTAGTTTTAATCAATTAATTTTCCTTAATTATTTATTAATTATTGTATTGTCATCCAAAATAATCTTGTATATAAAATTCCACCTCAATTGAGCGCTTTAAAATGTATTTTATTAACAATTGAAAATTACACCAAGATAAATAAATAAATATATAGAGAATGAGCTAATAGTAGGAATTGAAAAATAGCATTTTAAGTAAAACAGACCAGTCTTTATAAATTGTATTCTCTTTTCTAGCGTGAGTTTATTCGCTCCCGATAGGCTTTTTTTTTCTTGAGTTATGAAGGTCACGCTACTATTGGTTCATATTACAAATTATAAATTTTACTAAGGAAAATTCCTTACATATCGCAAAATGAGTCATTCCTTCTTCAATACATCTGGTTTATTGGTATTTCCGTATTGCACCGTTGACTAGCTTCTCCAATTGAAAAGATATCACCAAATCAAACAATGTCACGAAATCCTGTCATCGTTATTATTGCTGTGTTCGAAAGTGCATGAGAAGAACTTCTACTGTTGGCTGTATATCGAAACATGTAGCGAAGTCTTTTGATTTGACGTAACTACAGTATAAAACATAACAGGGGCGTATCTATCGCCATATCAATGATACGGGGGCCCCAAAACGTGTAGGGAAAGGTCGTAAAATGCTAAGGAACACCACAAAAATAGTCCTCAAGGAATTTTGATACAGGAAGCATTAAGGACTAGCCATTCCAATGCTACGTAAGTGCCAATTTTTTTTCTATCCTCAAGTATAAAAATGCTCACAACTGTATGAAATGTATCATTTTTTACCGATTTTCTTAATATGCAGCTAAGATGAAAAATTATCTATTCAGTCAAGATCTCATATCAATATAAAAACAACATCAATAAAAAAGGGAATTTCTTCAGTAGATTAAATAGCTAGATATATGTTACGTTAGGCCTGAATGTAAGTACAATGCTCTAATAATTCTCATTAATTTTGCTCATTCGTATCTAATCTGCGTCTATTATATATATGCTATTCATTCTGAAACTATGCCTCTAATGATGAAATTGCATAACTCTATCATCTCATTAATTATGTTTAAATAATTAACAATGCGCAAAATACTATTATATGCCAGGAATATATGAAATATTTTTCCATTGTATCTAATGAAGAATGACTTACAATCAAAAATAAAATGGAAGACATTGAGAATACATAAATAAAACATTTGGATACTTAAAAGAAAATTAGTTCTAAAATTATTTATGTAAAGAGTAAAAAAGTAATGAAAATAATTAAATATATTTACTATAAATATTCATCATGTATTCTTTTTTTTAATTTTTATTTTGTGGTATTTTTCATAACTTTGCGTTTTAATTTTATATATTACATATATATTACAGAAATGTATTAAAATCTCCATGCCTATATATATATACTATAAACATGCTTAATTTAAATGAAAAACATACTATAAATTTATATAAAATATTAATATATCGCATATATATACTATGGTGACATCTCAAAAGTCTAAAAATGGACTTGCAATTGAAATATTTATATTACAGAAGTAAGAAGTTTGTCAACACAAACAAACCTTTTCATGTATACTTTTATGAAAGTATTAGTGAGATTACGAATGATTGGCAGAGAGAAAATTGTGAATGTTTTATGTGATCGTTTTAAAATAAAACATTCAAAAACATTCTTATTTCAAGTCGGAGTTTTGTGAATCCAATATTAAAGTTTCTCAAAAGGAGCGAGTAACATTCCTTTGTTTATTTTCTTTTTGTCATAAAATACATCAAATAGAATAATTTTAGAGATTATTTTTTGTATGTTTTCTTAACAAGCTGCTTGCAACAGCAAAATCATCTTTTCTTAACTAAAGGATTCGCATTTTTGCAAAGTAAGAGTTTTTTTCTTTTTAATTTTTTTCTGAATTTCATCAGATGAATTTACTGATAGTACTCATTCAGGGAACAAAACTTCTATAAAAGGGTAAAAGTCAAGATGGAACAAAGCACAGATGGTTGCATTTTTTTATAAGAAAAAGGGGGACCAAAGCTTCTTTTTAGAATGAATTCCTAATGACTAATGAATTATGCATGACTGAAATTTTGTGAAGCCAAGATATCGAGTAAATTTTCCAAAAGGGGGAAAGTTAAATAAAATTCGCACAACTTTCTTAACTTACTGACAGAGATCACAACTGATTTTATGCCTAAAATCAATGACGAATATTGTCAGTAATGTTGTAACGACGCAACGTTTATATTTTTCTATTATTTTTTTTATTTGTAATTCGAATTTTTTTTCAATAATTTGATGTAAATTTACTTTTTATTCATTACGTTTTATTCGTTTTTATTCATTTATTTAGTTAAACCTGAAATAGCTTAGTATCTTCCTCAAAATTATATCCTAAACAAAGCTTAGTGCTTATAACCTAAGGAATTTAAAAAAAAAAATATATACATAGTATGCAAGTAATGTATTGATTTGAATATTTATAGATAATTATTTATCATATTGTTTTGCTTACTTCAAAATACATGTTCATTTTTTGTAGAAAGTATTTAGATAGGAAACGTACCTAATTGTACAGGTTATTTAATTCGCAAGAGGGACTGTATACAGTGTGTATCAGAGCAGTGGTTACACACTTTCAGAACAGTTAGAGTACTACTAGACGATGATAAATCGCATAGCAATGTATGGTCGGAAATGTTTTCTTGGCACGGTATAGTGGTGACACAAAATACAAGGAATACAGGACATGAAATAAGAGGAGAAAACATGTTTATTATTCTTAAGCTACACTAAACTCAATGGGGCATCAGCCCAAGAGGTCCAAAGCTACGTCCCAGAATTCGTGACATTGGGAACTGAGGTGCATGAGCAGATATTTCGGTCAGGTGGTTAATCTGACGCGAAACTCCATGCGTTTCACTCCTAAGCAAGTTTGGTACACTTTTATCAACTCACTGAATGAATGAAAAGCTGAGTGGACTTTGCCCAGTCCGGGGTTCAAACCCTGGACCTAAGCTTGTAAGTGCGATACGGTACCACTCAGCCACTGGGCTTCTGTTTAATATTCTTTGAACAGTAAAAATGCTCAGAAGTATTTGAATGGTGTATGTGACAGATGTCGCTATGTAAAACGAAGCACTGGTTGACCAGTGCAATGACCGGCTCGATTGTCTTGATTACTTCTTATGGCAGTAGGTCAAATCATTGCTGTACGAAACTCCTGTTAAAAGTGCTGATAACCTTGTTGCACTTATCTGCATCTCTTGGAGAAGTCCGGAACCCGCATAGTTATTTTTGCTAACTTTCGATCTTTACTGTACCTGAGTTGTGAGGCTGCATCACGGACTGGGTTCGTAATTTTGAACTCCTGATTCAATGAGGATCATTGTCTCTTTATTGCTCTTTTTTCTTAGTTTTTGCTTTACTAAGGATAATACACGTGTTTTCTCCTCCTATTCGTGTCCTTGTCTAGGTGTACTCCATCTGTCCTGAAAGTTTGCAGCCCTTGTTCTGATACGCCTTGCATACTTTTAACTAACATTCTTCTGTATGTAAAAACTATTCAATGATTTTAAAACTGAAATATTTTCAAACAAATATGACATTCTATCTTTAACATTTAATTCAAAAGAAAATAAAAAAAATATGTCTTTTCAATTTAAAAGTGACAAGAGCTTTCAGGTGATAGGAAAATAAAATTTAATCCTATCAAAGATTAAATTCTATCAAATTTCATCTATCTTAAGTCCATCAAAACAAATCAAATACTATCGATCTTAATTTGTAATTATAAAGCTTTTTATTTCATGTCAATTAATATCTTTAAAACAGGGACAGTGTACACATCCATTTTTTTTGTGGAATAACTAAAGTTTTCTTTGTACATTTAAAATTTTCATCGATGTACGCAAAGTTGAAACATCTCTCCAGATTCATTTATAAGCATATAAAATTAATTATAACGAGAAATAAAACTGTGTTAATCACAAGAATATACATAGCAGGATTCAAAAGTTTACTTAAATAATTAAACTGCATGACGTCAGACGCATATGGTACCTGAGCATGAGATCACCTTTCACTTTACACCGATTATGAATGCTTCAAGTCAACTTCCTCTTAGTGGCTTTGTTTTTAAAAACAAGGCAGACCCCTTCTTTAGGCTTAACGATGCTTGGCGTCCCCATTTCACAAGTGAACCTTGATCTTTATTCAAACATTTGTTTTATTTCTCTTTTTGTAATTAATTAAAAGCTGTAAATAACCTGTTTCTTAATTTTCCTTATCTTAATAAATTAATTGTTCGTTAAACATGGCTACTATGTTTTCTTTCGTAAAAAATTTCACCATTACCCCTAGACACCGTCCCAAATATATATATATATATATATATATATATATATATCCTGTATTGGAGGAATTCTTAGATTGACAGGAGAAATGCAACGTGCAGCCGTTTATCATATTATATTTTATTTCAATATTCAACAAAGCCGTCTGTTCTCCAAAGCAATCACAAAACCAGTCTTATTTCCAGCGTTGATCAAGAGCCAGTGCGTTGTTCGTTCACGTGGTTTTAAGTAAATCCCCCGGATTTGAAGTCAAAGTCCTTATGCGGGAGGCGGGTTGAGTTGTTCTAGTAGGTTTTACCCCAACTGACACTTGAAGGGTTGGAGTTTCGTCACATATACATATTTAAAGTCAATTCCTACTTCATTATAAAAACGTACTGGCACCATCTATTGCAGCTAGTTGTAATTGCGACACAAATAATGCAGAATAAATTTAAAATTAAAAAATTAAATTTGAGTAATTAATTAATATTTAAAAAAAAATGTATTAAAATTAAATGTCACCCACTACAAGTTTAAAAATGTATTTGAACTTGAATGGATCAACAGAAAGTGTTTTATTAAAATAATTGAAAATTTGAACAGGATATATATACATAAATAAATATGGAGAGATAGAGAAAACTAATGGTATAGGAATTGAAAAAAAAATATTGATCAAACGCATATTACATTAAGAAAATCTGAATAAAAACTTATAATTCTTAAAATTATTTGTCTGCAGAAATTTTAAACTAAGAAATGGTAAATATTGATCCATGATTTCATTTACATGAATAAACGGGGTTAGTATACACATTTTAATTCATGTTATTATGCTTCTGCATAAATATCACAATGATAGAGAAAAATTTCTTCTGTTATATTATTAATAATATATAGAAACTTTTTCTTTCTTTATTGTTTTTTACTCAAAATAAAGAATAAAAGAGAAAATCACCCAATAATAATTTCCAGATTTTAAGGCTTGCTAAATTATTTTATTGTTCTGATTAAACTTAGGTTTTACTAAACATTAATAAACTCGTCACATGTTGAGCATAATATATATGTTTCAATGTTCAGTACATTTATTCGAAATTATGTTAATTATATGAAAATTATGCAATCTTTTGCTGAAAAGTCTTGATTAAAAACTTAAATATTTGAAGTATATTGATTAAAATTTCTCTAAATAAGCATATTTTAACATTAAGCTGCAAAACGGGTGAATTTTTTAAATAAAGCATTAAAATTATCTGATTTAAAATAAATTTTAATAACTTGTAAGAACTGTTTCTCTCGGTAACTCTGTCTCTTTCTTTGAATACATGTGAGTCTGCAGAACTTAAAAACTTTGTTTTTAAAAAAAAACACTTTAGAGAACTTTTACTTTGACTAAAGCAATATTTGGATAGCTATAATACAGGGACTGAAACTTTGAGGAAACTATTCTAACAACTATTGTTCTATTTCTTGGAACAAATTTTAAAAGAAAAGAAACGGAAATATCTTTCTAAAAGATTCGAACGATTTTTAAAGGAGGTGGACATGTTCTATTTAGAAAAGAAAGAGCATCTGAATTTTTCTGCAATTTAATATTTTCTAAAAGAAATCTTGTGCACAATGCTTTCTTTTTATTTTAAACATACGTTGCAAATTGAAGAAAGTATTTTTCAATTCCTAATAATAGTTCACTGTCTCCCAATATGTATATTATGTTCAAATTTTCACTCGTTTATAAAATACTTTATATTCATCCATTCAATTTCAAACACATTTTTTAAAACTTGTAGTGGCTGACTCTTGATGTTAATACAGTTTTTTAAATATTAATTTATTAGTTAAAAGTTAGTTAATGAATAAATATTAATAGATACTGAAAAATAATATTTCAACTTTTACTTCAAAGGTCGTGTTTTCGAATCCTACCTGGGATGATCTAATTTTTGAGAATGTGATTTATGATGAATAAATAGTAACAAACAAAACTAATTTTCCAACGCCATGCATAGGTAAGAAAAATCGCTTTCTATTTTGCCAATTAATATTGTGATTTTTTCATATATATGTACATATTTATATTAATTGCATTTATTTAATAAAAAGTAACTAAAATAAAACTTTTCTTTGTTGATCTAAGTAGGAATTGAGACTTTATTTTTTTTTCATGTATTTGATAAAACTTTAAAGTTACAACTTTAGAAATATAGCAGCAATTATGCTACATTGAATTTAAGCAGAAATAATGAGTATATAACCAATTAAAAAGGAATTATATTAGAGTACAAAATACATTATTATTTTTTAAAATAAAAGTATTTAAAACAAGATTTAAAAAAAAATCTTTAAAAAATAACTTTTAAAACTATTTCAATATTAATCAAATCTTATAAACTAAATCTTTATATAGAACAACATTTTTTTTATAATTTAATTCGTAATCATAGATGAAATTATCAGTTAATATTTCTGTGAATGAAAACAATGTCTATTAAATAAAATTAATAATCAAGATTTTTAAAAACTAATAACATTTTAACTATCCCTCAACCTTTTTTTTTTTTGTTCTGCACATAAAAAGAATTTAGAATTTATTTTGGTTTTTAATTTGTATGAAGCACTATCAGAACATTACATTTAATACAGTGAAATTTTGAAGGATTTCAAATAATTTTAAAAGTCTACTCCTTTGGTTTATATTCTTAATATTGGTTAATTTAAAAATTCATTTTTATTCATCCCCTTAGAATTTCATACAAATGAAAAAATTTTATAATTATTTCCTAGAAGGTGAAGCCTATTTATCATAAACTGAAGAATAAGCAACTATAAAATGGCAATTCATAACAAAAAAGTGGAGTTTATTAACCCTAAAATTTAAATTTTGATAATTTTGAAAAAAGTTTGAAACTGCCTCTTGTGTCAGTATTTAAGTATACACATTATGTCCATTTGAATACTTACAACAGTCAAGTGAACTCTATGAATTTTAAACTTTGTTGAGAATACTTTTTCTTCATGGAAAGAGATTTTGTTTCAGATATCATTTTTTAAAGAATTGAGGAGACAACATTTGCAAACAATGTGATCTCGCTCCTTTAATTTTAAACTTAAAATACTAAATTGGATTATGTACAATCGATCACCAAGTTAGAGAAAAAATAATTAAATGAAATTAAAATGTTTTTCCAATACGTTTAAAAGGGATGAAAATTTATTTAGTGACATTTTTCAAATTTATCACATCACATTAAATATTGACATACTACTCACTCTATCTTATGATTTCTGCTTTCCAACCATGCATGCATCTTAGATATTCCCTAAAAAATAGTATTTAAATTTCAGAAAAAAGTAACATCAATGGGAAAATTAAAGATAGAATATATTCTGAAAATAAATAAAATAAAAACTACCATGATATATTTTTTTTAAAATTTTAATATGAAAAAAAAAGTGATTGCATTTACTATGTTTAAGTTAGAATCTCATGCCAATTAATAACAATATAATATACTGACAAAAATAAAAATTTCAGCACTAAAATGTTTTGCAAAATAAATGAAATTTGGCTAGCTATTTGATACATCTGGAAGTTGACATTGATCCAAATTTCGTGCTAGGAACATAAGTGTGGCATTAGTAGTGCCAATATCAGCACGTGAATCATGTTTACTTTAAATAGGTGCTGCAGAATTCAAGAGCGTTATTAATCGTTGAGATCTGACGAAGTGAGTTGTTAGTCAGGAGTGACTTTAAGACGAATAAGACATTGTCAACAGCTTCCTGAGTTTGAATCAGGTCGCATTATTTTGCTCAGAAAAGATAGAATTTCTTCCGATGATCTTGCAAATGAACTTGGCAAGAATGACGCGGTTCATGATTGTTGGTAGCAGTTTTTAAGCGAAGATACTACCTCAAGAAAACTGGATTCTGGATGTCCAAGTGGCGCTAACGAGAGGGAAGATCGCCTTGTGCCGTGAATGCATCTGCAGCAGAAATTCGAGTTGCAGTTCACAGCACAGCGTCACAACGAGCTATTACAAATCGGCTGCATCGACAGCTCCGAACCGTTTAAACGCCCTTTAGCGAGCATTTCACTGATTCCAAACCACTGTCGGATGTGTCAAGATAGGGTTGCCTGGAGGATGAGATAGATATCCGTTGTGTTTATTGAAGGTTGGTTCTACCTTGGTGCTGTTGATGGTTCTGCGTTGGTTAGAAGGAGGCCTGGTTAGCGTCTACTATCACACTGTTTGCGTCCTAAATACAATGGATCTACACCTGGAGTTATGGTGTGCGAATCCGTTTCCTGAAACAATGGGAGCCCTAACGTAGTTATTTCACTCACTCTGAGTGCAAGCTTACACACCTGTCTCGTAATTAAAACTTTTGCGCTACCATTTTTGAACATTATTTAAAGAAGTGCGTTCAACAGGATAACATGCGGCAACACCACAGTTATCTCCAATCAGAATCCAGCATCCTTACATTGACCGACAAAGAGCAACAATTTTCTGGGGGTTAAACTGGTTATTAATGTACCATTATTTTTCATTTGAAAGGTCTCTTCTTTCGTTTAAATTAACCTGTGATCTTAAAACTTTAATAAATGTAATATGTTACTTAGCAAAACGTACATTGCCGAAGTTTCAATAGTTTACAATAGCTTTTCCTTGGTTTTGGAATGTTCTTTTTTCATATATGTGTATATTTATACACGTATATACTATCAACTTCAATACCTAATTTGATTTGTTTGGAGTTCGAACATAAACTATTTCCTCAAAAAAAAAGGGTTTCTTACTTTCTTTTAATTTTAGAATAAAAGAAAGTGTTTATTTTAACATTAGTAAACGTATTGGCCTTTAATCAAAATCCCAATTTGCATAAAGGAATTTGAGTTAGATTTAATATACTATAATTTCTTTTTAAATGCATTTTTAGAACCATTTAATAAAAATAAATAGTTCGTTTCTCTCTCTCTCTCAATGACAGCGAGATACTTTTTCAAAATATTTTATGCAATACCCCTTGATATTGTGTGTTGAAATCCTTCTTGTGTTTTTCCAAAAGTATTTTTAAAATACAACATATGTTTTAATCACATATTATGTTCATTGTGTGCATTGTCGTCGTACAAGGTAACATCAAAAGCAAAAATAATAAATTTAATTCAAGTTAAATTAAAACCGACAAAGGAAGCTGAATGAGTAATGTAATGAATTGAGTTCTTTTTTTCTTTGAATCTAAAGCAAACAACTATTGTTCGAAAGATATAACCAATAGATTATTCACGAATGCAATTTTCGAACAAAAGACACTCGCAATCGCCGGAATAAGCAAATATGATTAATTTAGATTCCTGTAAAAAAAGAAATTTTGGAGCTTCAGACTGAATAGCTGATGGAAGCATTGTCGATTTAGAAAAAGTAAAGAATAACGCGTATGAGCTTTACATAAATTATTCAGCGGTGAAGTTAAAAATTCAGTTTTTTTTTAAAGCTGTATTCAGATAACCCGTTCGGTATGTTCATAGGCTTAAATTTGTTTACCCAATCAACGGCATAATAAAATAAAATTCAATAAATCTCCCAACTTGTAACTGCATTGCTCTATATTGCATCTTTATTTATTTCAATATTTTGTTCTACAGATATTTAATAATTATAGAATTAAATTATATAAGGTACTAATGTTGTTATTCATGCCACCTGTCTGGCATAGTCAGATCAAGGCCCATGAAATTCATCGTGTCAGTGGGCTGGATGTACGCCTACCGTTGGTCTTAGCCTTGAGCACCATACAGGTGACAGTACGATTTAGCTCGGTGAAATTCCCGAAGGAACAATAGAACATTACGATAGATGGCGCCACCATCTATCTGCACCTCCATAATTTAGGCATGGAACTGAAGTGGAGGGAAATTTTCTACAGTTCCCTGCACTCGTGATTCAGCCCACAAGACTTTCCGACCCACTGATTTAACTAGCAGGTACTCCGTGTGTACTCGGAGAGTATTTGGTGGTACCGGCATCGAACCCAGGACTTCCGGTCCGGAATCCGGTGCTCTAACTACTAGGCTACCTACGGCCCATATATGGTGCTAAATAATGTATATTATTGTACTTTATAAGTGGATTCATAAATAGCCTGTTAAAAATAAAACTCTCCTTTGACCATCTTCTCAGGCCAAAAGTAAGTAGTTTTATAAATTTTTCCTGTAGTGTCTTTTTATATTATTTTGCTTTAAAAAAAAGTAATATATTTCTAAATTTAAAGGTAAGTACCAAAAAAGTCCAAAAATATTTTCAAATCAACAAATACACACAATGCAAAAAACAAACAAACATATATTATAAATTTAGAGTTTAGATATGTGTGTGATTGCATTTTAACTAATCTTTAGAACATTGAGAAGTTATTTGGTTAGTGAAAAAATATTTTGGTTGACAGTGCCAGTCATTAGAATGAGTATCACTTAGATGTAACTTGGGATACAATACTATGATTTTTTTATAACGTCGGCTGGGTGGTGTGGTTGGTTTGTCGCTGGCCTTCTGCATCTAAGGTTGCGGGTTCGACCTCGGCCCAAATCGGTGAATTTTCATAATGCAGAAAATCAATAGCGGCCATGTCGTGTTAATATATTGCATGTGAAAGATCCGTAGAGTTTCTGTTTGGCTTTGATATTCTTGGCAAAATTAAATCCTGTTTCAGGTTCGCATCGTTAGAGCTCAGGTTCTTCCCTCTAGGAAGGAAACTAGGTGTCAAAATTACCTGAGGTGATTTGTATGCCTATATGGTGCCGCACTAAAAATAGATACCAGCTTTATGGGAATGTATTAGGTCTGTAAATGGTAAAACACCGATCCTCAGACCATTAAAAAAAAGCTTTTTTTACAGCTTTGCAAAATATTTAATCACAGCAAGCTCATTCTTCTCCCATTTTTCTTTCAAAATTGTTAAATCATTCTATTTATTTCAATCACCGAACTGGGTTTTTTTTTTTTTACCGGTTCAGGCCGAGAGTTTAAGAAGTGAATTAATTAATTTATACAAGGAAATTTTCATTCTATTCTCCTTTTGTTGATTACAAAAAAATTGGGGAAGTTTTTTAAATAACTTGAAACTGCAGTGAAGCAAATTAACCAGCACCAGTTACTAGGTATTTATTACTCAGGGTGATTCAAAAATCATTTACAAACATTCAAGGATGGTACACATTATCAAAGAGTTCCTATCTTGTATAGACGGATATGATGTGTAAAGGCACAAATATTAAAAAATGCAGTATGGAAAAGTTTAGAAAAGGACACTTTGCTACAATGTTTATAATAAGTACTCAAATTTACCATCACTAACTATAATACAATGGTGACAACGGAATTATGTAAATGGAGAAGAGTTTCAAATTTCCC
The DNA here is from genome assembly GCA_019973955.1 of Trichonephila inaurata madagascariensis. Classification (NCBI taxonomy): domain Eukaryota; kingdom Metazoa; phylum Arthropoda; class Arachnida; order Araneae; family Nephilidae; genus Trichonephila; species Trichonephila inaurata. The sequence goes on along the minus strand of BMAV01012429.1, from coordinate 63,670 downwards.
CACTTTCTCTCATGCTTGCAGCCTCAATGGATAGATGAGTGAAGATATCCTCAATATAGTTAATTGAAGTCTGGTCTCAAATGTTTTCAGAAGTAACCGGAGCTCAATAAACCTGGCTATCAGACTGATGCAACCCTCGCAATCAATTGCATCCCAAAAGTAGCATCGAAATTGTTGCATGTTCATATTTTACATTATAACATATTGGAGTTTCGGCATTTGATCAGTCAGAAAACATAGGCTGAAATGGTGTTTTCTCGCAGACGTAACACATCATGGATGACTCGTCTACTACAGCCTTATGTTATTACCATCATTAACCAACCATGTAATTGCAGTTTTCAAGATTTTAATTACTGTTGGTTGGTCATAATTTTGATGATTTATTGCAAAAACTGCTCTAAACAAAAATATTGATAATATCTTGTTAATATAAAAAGTCTATTCCTATTTCATGTCCTATTTTTTTATTGCCACTTTCACCCATATATCCCTATACAAAAACTATTTTTTTAGTTATCTCTAGGACGCCCCCGCCCCCCAAGTAGTATCCTACATTATTTTTACAAACCTACCTAGTAAAGAGTTGGGTTTCCTCTGGCCTTGATAATAACTGCCACATGACGAGGCATAGATTCAATAAGTTTCTAAAAACGTTTAACGGGAATGCCTTGCCAAATATTGGCGAAAGCTGTCCTTAATTCAGTGAAGTTCGTTGGTGCTGTGTGATGGCCTTTCACACCTTATTACAGAACATTCTAAAAATTTTAAATAGGATTTCTTTTCTAGGTGGCCAATTTATGACAGAAAAGTCAGAGGACTACTTATCCAACCAGCCAGTAGCCGACCGGGATTTGGGAGAGGTACAGTTGTCTTGCTGGTAACCTCCATTACCGTGAGGGTAACAGAACAGTATAAACGGATGGAGGTGATCACCCAGCAACTTTATATACCGAATTGCATTGAGGGAGGTTAGTACACGCACTAAAGACCCCAAAAAGTGCCTCGCAAAATCACCCCAGACCATAATTGAGCCACCCAGCCCTTGTACAGTTCCAACATAGCATGCAGGATCCATGGCTTCATGAGCCTAACACCATATTCTCAGCCTCCCATCAGCGTTAAGTAGTTAGAATTGAGACTAATCCCTCCATGTTACTCGTTTCGACTCCTCTACACTCCAGTGTAAAGGAATCTTACCCAATCAAGGCATGCAGTCCCATGACGAGCATTGAGAATTGGAACTCCAGTAGGTCGACGGCTCCTAAAACACATACGGTGAAGCGAGCGTTGCATAGTCCATTTACTGACTGTAAGACTGGCACCTTCATTCAATTGGATGGCAATTTGAGCTAATGTTTGGCTTCGCTGGTGACGTACAATACGCCACGCCTGAGCCGTCTCTCACCACGCACTATCAAGGCTGATTGGCCTTTGCAGTTGGCCCGATTGCTAGTTTTTTGTCCACCATCGATGTATTCTTGGTATACTCTTGACACTGTCAATCTTTAAATTCCTACTTGTCTGACGATTTCGTAAATTCAATGCCCTTTGCGTCACGCACCTACGATTTGTCCGTGATCGAAGGCATATAAACTAGGCAGTTTACCCATACTGACAATTCCAACAACTAATTCAGAAAAACCACAGTACGCGGTTATATATGTAATTTCCACAGCACCCTCACTTGAGCATAAATGATACGCAGCACTACACAATTTGCGTAGCCCTTGCGATCCCTAATTCAGTGGCACTTCAGTGTGAATCCCAATATATAAATAATGTTAATGGAATTGAATTATTTGAATTATGTTGAATAAATTGGGTAAATTGCACCATTGTTGTTTCTGGCATGGAATTTAAATTAATATGATTAAAAAAATATTTTGTTGGGAATATAGCCGAGTTAAATTTTATTCAAATTTCTCCAAAAGCATTAAAAGATGTGTTTCTTCTGTACAAAAAAAAATCATGTCACTACTTAAATTAACTGTTTTAAGTTGCATTTAATATTTATACTAAAGCTAAAATTGAATTCAAACTCGTAAAAATTATAATATTCAAGTAAGATTTTCACCTGTTCTGGTATTATTCTTAAAAAAGAATATACTACCCATAAGTCAATATTACATATTATTTTATTTTGTATAAACATTTCAAAATTTAGACTTTGCATCGATGAAACAAACATCCAAGGAAAATAAAATATCTAGACTAAAAGAAACGTGTTTCTTTTCTTATGGAATGTTTGTTCAGTTAAAGAGAGTACATGTTTCCATCCACTATAAAATAATCTTAGAAAAAGGGAATGAAACTCTGTTTTGTTTTGAAAAGAAGTAAGGAAGCAAACTATGTTTTTTTTCTTTTAAAAAGTTTGTTATGTTCATGCAATTTCCTGTTTGTCTGCGTTTCATAAAATTTCATCCTTCCAGACAAGTAAATGTGTTTTCAATACTAAATCCGTCTGACCTGTCTTGTTGCATCAAATGCATCTATCATTTTATTCAAAGAAATACATAAATACTTTTCAGAAAAATAGCATCTATTTTGTCTGTCTGGCAGGAATCGGATAAATATAACATAAATTATTCATTTTGTGGTTCATCGGCATTGACTCAGCAAAAATCAGAAAATACAATATGACAATAAAAATTATTTTTACGTTACTTATAAGACATTGATATTATAAAATATTAAATATATAGTAAGGTACAATCTTTTAGTTTCTGTACCAAATATAAAGTTTCTGATTCAGTTTTTTCACATGTCTTAACCAAACATAATGAGGTACGATTGCTTAGAACAGTTGAATATAGGATTTGCTTATTTAAACTTTACCTATAAACAATTTCTGTGTATTGATAAAAAAATTTTTTGTCTGAATTTATATATATATATATATATATATATATATATAATAAGATCTTTATATTTATTTTCTATACAAAACAATTCACATTTAATACAGAATAGCCTAACTGACAGCATGGTTAATAAATAAGCGTATAAAATGAATAAAATTACATTGTTAAATATTGTCCTCCATATATAAGACAGACTGATGAAACAAGTAAAAATGTGCAATGCAATTAAATATTTCAATAAAAATTAATATAAATAATTGTTAAGCAAGTATTTTATGGTAAAGTGCTAATTAGGTATATTTTTTAATGGTTTAGAGATTTGAAGTATTAAAAATGCCTTTCACAAAGCATTCTTTCTACAGAAGGTATCGAATTATTATTTGCAGTGATAAGACCAATGAAAAACTCTTAACGAATTATTAAACCCTTTGTTCTTCACATCTTTCCAGAATTCAGAGATTTTTTTTTCAACATTTTTAAGATCTGCTTCAAAATCAATTTACATTCCAAGGAATAAAACCTTAAATTATCTGTGTATCGCATCATGAATCGATTAGTAATTTTGATTCGAAAAAGTGTTAAAAGGTTCAACTGAAACTAAATGTAGCTAGAATAATATTAATATACTAATGAATGCTTTTCAATACTTTTCTGCTTAAAAAAATATTTCTGAGGCAATTTATATTTATTTTTCTCACATTCAATCTGCATTCTTTACAAGAGAAAAAGATGGAATTCATATATGAAGTTTAAGAAGAATACATTAATTAAAAATACATCACTTAAAACATATGTAACTATTTTTATTAAATTGAACAATATTCTAAGGGATAAATAATACATATTTAAAAAAAAGTTCAATTAAAAGTTTCTGGGTTCAAAGTTCAATTAAAAACTACGGGCTCTTTGGATTTATAAGTTTTTGAGGATTTGATACTGTTGAAAGGATTAATATGATATAAAAATATAATTAATTGTAAGCAATTACCTGCGATATAGTTTTATCGAGAAATACAGAAATATAGAATTTATCATATTTTAAATTATGGAGTAATTGTATACAAAATATTTTTAATGAAGTTATTGAAATTTTGTTACTTTTAATGTAGATATAATTAATTTTTATGTAAATATAAATCCGTTAAGTGTATCTACAAAGAGCAATATGTGCTGAAAAATTATTAAATATTTCCTTTTAATTTTAAAGAAAGATGAAGGATTAAAATTTTCTTCTAAACAATTTTTGTTAAGTATTTTCGAAGATCATATACAGCTAGTTATACTTACATTCCTACAAATCTTGTAATCACTACTACGCACATTTCACGAAAATTGATTATCATGCTTTATTTTAAGACAACACTGGGAACTGTTAAAAAAATTATAATTTAAATTAATTTAAAGTATTAGTTTAGGCAATATTTATAACTTGTTATCAAATTTTCAAAAAAAATGTAGCAAAATATTATTTTAGAAAGTTTAGAATTACATAAACTAATACATTTTTTTCATCATTTTTACGGTTATTGTTTGAGTAGATACTTTGTGGGGCCTCATTTTACAGAGTGACAATAAGTTATTCTGTCTGCCATACTTTCGGCAAGTGTTTCCACATATTCTAGATCAACAACATCTCACCCTGCATAAATTTTATCCTCAAGCTTTTCGAATGATTTTAGTACTACTTAGCATTTGCATACACTTTTCTAACAAAATAAATTGAAACATTCTTTACAATATTAACTCCAGGGGATCTAGTTGTCAAGTCAAATTCTATTTATGATTTTTTCTTCATACCGCTTTTTGCTGTCCAGAAATGTTTCAAGAAATTCCATATTGTTGAAAAATTAAATTATTATTCCTCTAAAGCTGAACAATATCTCAAAAGTTGCATGTCAAATAGTGTTCAGTATTCATATAAGTAAGAAACATATTATTTTCTTCATTTGTAGCTATTCCTTAGATTATCAAAGGTCCATCTTTGAAACGCATGATTTTCTGAACATTTTTCTGTTTCACGAGATGGTATTAATAAGAAATAAAAAACATTTAATCAATCAAGTTTGAAACGTTTTCAACCAAAATTATAATATTTTTCCAATCTGCGTTATACGTTATTTACTTAATCACTTTTTAAATTCATATAATTTTGAATTTATTCATTATTTCTGGTGTTCTTATTTTCATATATATATAATTTGTGAAACCAAAATTATATATAAAATGTATAACTTTCGGCTTTGGAAGTTTTGAAGTAAAATAGGGGGGCAGTTGAAACAGTAGGCAAATTTCGCAGAGCTGTAAGATGGATAGATACTGTTTGATTTCAGTGAGACATCCTTGATTTTGCACCAAGTCTTTGTACTGAACTATCAATAATAATTTTGATAAAATTTTCTGTTGTAGTTTTAGGTCTTGAAATTTTTTTGAGCTATACGAAAAAATGATATTCAGCGATAATGTGAAACTACAGTTTTCATATTTCAATTCAATTAAACTCCTTCCCTCCAGACATTTTAATTAACGCACAATGGACAGAATTTTGGAGCTTTTGTACGGATCAGATTATACCCTATTTTAAAAAAAAATGCATATCGATTTTTATTAATTGATGCGTACGTTATTTAGGTAAAAACAAAAACATGTTTGTCTTTTAATTAAAAACATCTAAAAGTGCAGAATATTTTTTTTATTTTATTTATAATTTAAAAAGGCAACTATTCAGTTTTTGGTAATATACTTTGTTTGCATATCCTTGGAACTCAACAGGGCTAAATAAGGTCCATAACTTTATATACCATAAAGAAATTCAAACCAACAATAGAATAGCTGCAAGGTCTTGCCTACAGACCCCCAGGCACTCTGGGATATGTTCTGTGGAAACAAGCCCTGTGGTACACTTGGTGTACACTACATAGCTCTTGTCATTTTCAATGTAATGAAAAAAATGGGCAGCTACTGTCTACCTGACTGGAGCATCAAAGGTAGAAAACTAAGTTAATTTGCCCGTAAACTTTAGCAGAACAAAGTGAAATGACCTTCACACCTAGGGTGACCCTACCATGAGTAACCTGCATACCCTATTCCACCTAAAGACACCCCTTTTCCTTGAGAAGGTACTATACTCATTTTTAAAAATTGTTATAGCTAGCTTTGACTCATAGGTTAGTTATGTCATTCATCATTAGCTTATGCTTTTTCTTCCGGCGTTCCGCGGGCCTTTCCGGATGCATAACCTTTTGCCCATGGAAATTTCTTTTTCCCCGCTTGGTGTCAGCTATTCCTGTCGTATATGCGATTTCAATGTTAATGTTATACAAATTAGATTTTTCCAAATTTTTTCCATCACTTTTTCTTGTCAGACAGGTGTCTTTTCTCTCCACTTAGTCCAGCGTTGCAAGGGGTTTTTGGGTGTAAAAGATTTTTCTCTGAATTTTATATTTCCGATTAATGATTTACAAAAAAAAAAAAAAAAAAAAAAAAAAAAAAAAAAAAAAAAAAAATT
>BMAV01012429.1:31784-44657 GCA_019973955.1 Trichonephila inaurata madagascariensis | reverse complement strand
ATCAAAATCAATCTTCTAACAATCTCTTGTTACTCTGTTTTTTTTTTATCTTCTTTGTATTTTCTTAATTGTTTTTTCTTGCATGATAAATTAATCTTTCCATATTCAAAAGGACTTAATAAACTGTCTATCAAATTCAAGAAGATTGTAAACATCTTTGAATTTAATAGCATTTATTAACCAAAATTAAACTTTAGACCCATGTTATCTCAAAGAAAGAGCTTAGCAAAATTTAGAAACTTCAAAGGTTAGTATGTCAATTTTGATATCTTTTAAAATAAAGTAAATTTTAAAATTTAGAAGATAATATTTTTTATTCTTTAAACTGGAAAATTCTTCCTTTGAAAGGCTTTTAATAATGATTAATTGGGCATTTATAAATTTTAATATGTTTGATATGAAGCCTTATGTCAGCAACACACACAGCTTTCCATGCGATGTTTCGTATAAGTAGTTGAGATATATTTAAATTGCTCAGGAAAAAAATTACTTTTGAAGAATTTGGTTAAATTTCATGTTCTTAAAATGCATAAAATAAATTTCATTCAATTTATAACATATCCTTTAAAAAACTTTTGTTTTATCATTATTACATGTGTTTTCATTGAGATCTATATCTTAAATATGAAATATAAGCAAAAAATAGTGTTACACAATTTAATTTTGAGGGCGGGTTTTAGTTTAACAATTTAAATAAGCATTAATCTGAAATTTCATACCACACATTATGATGCATGTTCTACAGTGATTGGGAATATTTAAGTAAAACTAGAATCATTCAAAGATACAATGGTTGGGATTTAGAAATGTATTATTGTTATACCAAATTTCATGTGCATGCATAAATACCTATAAAGTTTCCATAATCAAGAGTGAAGCCTTTTAAGGTACCCGACTACGTTCGGAACCGTGATTTTAAAAGGCGCATAAATGGATACTTTTCATGATATTTAGTGTCACTTAGATTAGAATACATGTATAAAATTGTTTTAAGGACATTTTGACAAAAAAAAAATTATTTAAATACAATATTTCGGCAAAAAATTAACTTAGATTAATCTTTTTTCAAAATGTTTTCCTTTTGTAAAAAATGCTTCTATTATAATAATATTTTGCATGTATATAGCTTAGACCTCTGTACAGAAGCTCAACTATGAATTTTGAAAAAATCACATTATTTTCAGAGTTACAACCCATTGAAATAACTATCGGCGTTTTTTTCTTAAAATTTCTCCCCTCTGATGTCGTAAAACATGGATGAACTCACTTTTAAGCTATATATATTATAAAAATTCTAGTTGAGCCTCTGTACAGAGATCTGAGCTATATACAGACAATATATTAATATAATAGAAGCATTTTTCACAAAAAGAGAATATTTTGAAAAATTTTCATTTTATGTTCATTTTTTGTCAAAATGTTTTACTTAAATAGTTTTTTATTGTAATACTATTATTAAAAAAACTTTATACACATTTTCTAATCTAAGTCAAACTAAATATCATAAATATTATCTATTTATACGCTTTTGCAAAATCACGGTTCCGAACGTAGTCGGATACCTTAAAAATATCTTAAAATTGTTACGCAGTTTATCGAATAGCTTTATAATACTACGCTTAGGTAAATAAATATTTCTTTCAAACATAACTATGCCGTTAATGTTATAATGTAAAAAAAAAATCATTTTAATGGTGTTAAAATAATGATAATTGTAGAAGAAAAAAAAATTCTAAGATGTTTACAAAATTTTTAAAAATTTAATTTTTAAAATTTTTGGTTTATTTAGTCATTTTTTTCATGGTAAAATACCTTATTCTAATAATACTTGTTAATAATATACAAAATATTTTAAAACCCTTAAATAAAATATAAAAAAAAATTGAAAGAAAGGTGCCGATTCCTCTTAAGTACGTTGCTAAAAAGGGAACTATCCAATGAATTTCACTTTCTAAGATAGTATCTCTTAACCTGTGGAGCGTCCCCCCCCCCACTAGGGGGTATGATAACCTTATATGGGGGGGTGCACGAGTATATCCGAAATTCAAAAGTAAAAGAGAATTTTGAAAATTATTATATTTACTGAAAGAAAAAAAAATGCATTCTGAATTATGAAAATACCATAATACTCAACTCAAACTCAGTAGCGCAACAGCTCATGACGGCAAGGCCTTACTGTGTCCATCCCATTATACGTGGCCATTGGGCGATCTGAGTTGCATGAGCAGATGTCAGTCAGTCTAAAACGCGACCCCCCCCCCCCCCCCCAGTGTTTAAGTTCACAAGCAAGCCTGGTACTTATTTAATGACCCATTGCAGTAGGGATAAAAGGTTAAGACCATAAGACTAAAATGTAACAAAAACATGTTTTACTTAGGATGGAACATATGGAAAATTTAATATTTACATCGAGAATTTGTACGGTTAATAAATAAGTTCGCATTGTAGCTTTATCGTAAAAGTACATTATTATTGCATTCAATGCGTTGCCATTATACAAAAAGGGGGGGGGTGACGAATATTATGACTGAAAATTCGGCCGCTAATTGTGAAATTTTAAGAAGCACTGTTCTAAGAATAGAATATACAGAATTTTGAACCAAGTGGAAACTACTAACTGTTAGCTAAAATAAATTATTCCTTATTCATTATTTCAATTTAATATAATGAAGTAAGCATATATAACACACAAATAGGAATTTTAATTTCAAAGTATATCTGTATATTTCTTATGTTTAATGTATTAAAATTCATGGGTATGAAAAAATTTAAAATGTGTTCCTTACAATTTTCTTATATTAAAATAATTTTAAGGAAATAGAATTTCATTTTTTAATAAAATACAACAGGTTTTAGGTACATGCAGAAACTTGGGGTCCTTTGAGGTTTTATAAATTCTAATAATGTGAAGTAAAATGAATACACTATTCACCTGAATATTTATATTACGTCCATAATTCTTTGAATCACATAACTAAAGAGATATCGGCCCTTTCTTCTTCATTTATATTCAATGAAAAAAATATATATAGTTACTTCTTCGTATTATGTCAATTATTTAAGTAAATCTATCATTCTATTGTTGTTTTAATACTTATCCCACCCAATCGACAGTAGCATCAGATCGAGTTTCAAGTAATTCATCGTACCGGAGGAGTAAGATTACGTCTGTCGTTTTGGCCAAAGCCATGAGCACCATGCACATGACAGCATAATTTGTCCCGTTTCACCCCAATTTTGAGACCCAGGGTTTATCATTAAGTTACATTTTCAAGTCAAATGTAGTAAAAGATATTAAAATTGCACCGTGTTTGTTTTATTATTGAATAAATCTACAAAAAAAGTTGATATAATTTTTATCCTCTTAGAGAAATGTCATTGCACTTAACAACTAAAAACTCTGAAAGTGAATTAGTTCCAAAAATGTTTTTGGATTTATTACAAATGTTGGAATATTATTTTGCCCCTAATAAATTATTTTATCAAACTGGGGCACATTGTTTGTAGACAAAATAACTCATAAGGAAAAATTATCCAACACTTCCAATAAATGAAGAAAGTTTGTGTCTAGACAGCCTAATACTGTTAGGAATATTTTCCCAAATCCCTTATGAGATATTAACAGTATTACGGAAACTTTCCTTATGAAGTATTTCTTTTTTAATAAAACCACATGTGAACAGCTAGTTCACTGGCACATTCCAATTTTTTTACATTTTCTAACGAAAATACACGTTAATGTTTGCACAAATGATTGTTCCTAAGTCAGTAAATGTTCACTTAAAAAGGTGTTAATAAATCATTTGGACATATATTTTGTTACAAAATTTAATTATTTAAAGAACGAAAAAACTGAGAGTTGAAATCTCTGTTCTGAGTTCTTAGGCTACATCACACCAGGTGCTTTTAGATGACGAAGTGTCATTTCTGATAAAAAGTGCATCAATAAACATTTTCTTATATTTAATCTACTTTTCGCTGTCTTTCTTCTTTTTTATTTCTTTTCCTGGGGTAAAACTAACGGATTTAGGTCAATTAGGACACGAGTCTAACTTTATGAAGTGACATGTGTTCACAAAAAGAAAAAGAAAAAAGATAAAGAGCTAGAAGTTAACTTAACCCTCTGTTAGGTGCACGATTCTCTCAGGTGCATAATAAAAAAATGTAGCGGTGCTGCGTCCACAGGGTGGGTTGGAACACTCCATTCCTTCTTCTATCTGCCTCTTGCCACTTGGCCTAAAATTCATTTTCAAGGACGAGGGTGATTTCTTTATATTTCGGGTGGTAGGGGCCATTAAATCTGATAGACACAGCTCGCCCAATAAGGTCAGCTTTTATGATTTTGTACTATTTTTGTTATTCTTGATTTTTGCTTGTGAAATATAGATTTCAGTTTTATACGAAATTAATTCGGAAGAAGTATATTGTAGCTTCTGTTTGATACTTTTTTTTTCTTTTTTTTTTGTTGGGAGTTGAGATATATCTGAGGAAAGCCACATGCCTAGACAGTGACTATATTTTATTCAGTACTCAATGTAGTAAGACTCCCAAAGTATCTGTATGGGAATCAAAATAACTCAGATCCTTACTCACATATCTTGGAAAACTGGGTCACGAACTATTGAAAGAGTACCTGCAAAGACGATCTGAGTGTGACATTCAGATGCCTCGTTCATTTTGACACAGGTTTGAAGGAATATCGGATACAGTGCTTTTCAAAGTTGCAATATTCGCGATCCACTATTCAATCATAATTTTCATCACCCCCCTCCTCACACAATAACAATGTACTGAATTCAATAATACCATACTAACCTCTTAAACACTCCCCCCCCCGTATATATAAACGTCTCACTAAGCCAAAGCATTTATTTCCACAGACGTATATATATATATGTCTTACCGAAGTACGATTTTTTCTATGCACTGCTATCCGTAAAATTATTTCGAAGACTTTGGAATTGAATAAAAGGACCTTGACAATGTTTGCGATAGATTTACTCTTATTCCACAGTATTTTTGTCTCTTCATTCCTCCCCCTCCACCAATACATCACATACGCGTGCATACGTGGAAAACGGCGAATCGCGAAACTTTTGATCGTAATTATAAACCGGACAAAAATTATCGATAAGTGTTAATTTTTGTTTAAATTTATATATATGACAAGCCCATGGAATCACTGGTAATTTAATAAACTTGTTTTTAACTTAGTATTGTTAAATTAATTATAAAATACATTGTGTAGCACACTGATATATTTATAAGTGTTAATATATCAGTGTAAATTTGTATTTTATTTTTTATTATGTCAGAACGTATTTTGTTTATTTACTTTCAGTAAATTAATACTTTTTTTTAAATAATCTTTTTATCTTGACTTTTAAATATGCTCGCGAACCCCCTTGTAGAGTTGTCATGCTCCCCAAGGGGGCGCGCGCTCATATTTCGAGAAACGCTATCTGATATACAACACCCCACATTCAAGACGAAAAACTAAGTGAAACATCACCAAAAAACTAGGAAAAGAAGGTACTGTTCCCTCTGGTTAGGACATCACGAAAAGGTTATTAAAATTTGTAATGCATTACGCGAAAAACCCATGGTCCTTGAACATTGTCAGTTGATTTGTGAAAACTGCAACAAGACATCTTAATATGTAAACAGTAGTGACATGGAGGTAACTAATCATTATCTTTTTGATGCTTCTTCGTATAAATATCTCAATTTCATATTCTATTTTAAATATTGTTTTATGTGAAATATATTTAAATGTTAAATTTCATCAATAAAATGATTAAATCATCTTCAAGCATAAGTATGCGGTGATGTATGTGAGAGATGCAACGCGCCTATGGATGGAACTTTTTGAAGTGTGCCTAGTGTAGGGGTTAAATATATTTCGAAATGAAATACTTACCTATGATCAGTTTAAGAGAAAAAAAAACTACTAAATTGTAGCTTATACAGAATACAATAAACAAAATAATTTTTAGGCCTTTTAAATGCCATCAAAATGTGCAGGATCTTTAATTTTTATAAATATAAATTGATAGTTGGTGCTATATACAAAATGCACTTAAGAGACGGGATGAAAGGACATACGGCAGAATTTGTCCATTCTATCTACTGAATAAGGACAATTAAAAATAAAATTTATCCTGAAATTACTCACTTGCAATACTTCTGGAACTATTATTATTAGTATCATAATTTTTAAATGTGTGATTGTCTGATTACAGTATAAAATAATACACTTACAGGGAGTATAATAATTCATTTAACCTTTCTAATTTACTTCACGTCTATTGAATATTACGAGACATATTAAATGATAAAAATTACAGTAATAACTTTAAATCACAACTGGTTAAATTTTGGGCTGATACGAACCAGAAACTTTAAGAACGTGGAATCATGAAGTTACTAGAAAGCTAGCAAACATGTTTTCGAATAGAATGGTTTAAAATGATTTAAGTACATTTTCAGAGGTAATTGCATTTTATATTTCACACTAAAAACCAAAATTACTTTCTTCCCAAAGCAATATATCATCCATGATTTACATTACAATTAAATTGACAATAATATTGAAATTGTACTTCTTTACTTATTATGAATAAAATAATCTACTCTGAACTGAACTCAGTTGCACAAGGGCCCATGAGGCGGCCAAGACCTACTGTGCCTATCTCCGTTTACGTGACCTTAGGCGCTGGGGTGCAAGAGCAAATGTTTCGATCTAGTAGACACTCTTACGCGAAACCCCAGTGTTCAGTTCCCAAGCGGCTGAGGTAGCCGAGTGGTCAAGGTATCGGGTCATGGCTGACCTTGTAACGAGTTCGAGCCCAGTACCACTAAAGACCTGCCGTGTAAGGGAGCGATGCACGTTAGATCTGTCGAGACCTCAAACATCCTCCCATTGGTGTGGTAGTTAGGAGAGGGGGTGCAAACTCAGGTGTCATCCACGTCACTTGACCATGGTTCAAAATTACGTAATCCGTCGCCAAACGCCCTCGTGTAGCGTGTGTAACTCTTGAACAGTGCGACGTTAATATTCACTCTCTGACTCAGTTCCCAAGCAAGCTTGGTAGTCATTTATCGATCCATTGAAAGGATAAAAGGCTGCATCCATTCAGCATATCCCGGGGTTTTGAACCTCGGCTTTGTGGTGAGGAAGCGTGATACACTGCCACTGGGTTTATATAATCCACTCTATCATAATTAAAAATACCGAAGAACACACACACAATGAACTAAAACATCAATAGACGTGAAACTCTGTTGATTAGCATTTAACATCTAATTTTCTTCCTTTGTTCTTCAAATAGATGGAAAAACAGACAAAAAGTACATTAAACGATTAAGTATCCATAACAAATGTACAGAAGTTCGTCTAAAATTTTTTAAAAATTTATATACAGTTTGTTGTAAATTTGTAAGGAAATGAGCACTCGATAAAAATTTCCCACAGTGTGTATCTTTTATTAGAAATTACTACTAAAACTCTTTAAGATATAAAATAATAACTTAAGTTGCAGTGCTGAAAATATTCACATTATTTATGATTACCAGGAGATGATTGTATGCTGTTTCATCAAATTTCAAGAAATATATTTACTGTGGAAAAATAGCAAAAGCAGTTTTTTATTAAAATAAAAACGACTCAATAGATTTTAGAATTAAAACATATTATTATTTTAGAATTAACTTAATGAATACGCTTTGGAATAGTAACATCTGTGGTTCATTTTTATTCATAAACGAATTATTACAAGCTTCTTAAAAACTCATTTTATTCCCTGAAAAATCGTTTTAAACACAGTTGATTAAAAATTAATACTAACTATACTAATTTCTTAGTGATATAGTTATTATACTAAGTATACAATAGATTCGCATGCAATACGAACTGTTTTAATTAGATTGCGAGTATTGCGTAAATTAATTATTGATTTACAGTTAGTTTAGCTGAATGCTATAATTAATTGAATAATGGATCCTATTATTGCAAATGTATCAACCTAACTTCGATTCAAAATTATAATTATACTAGATAAATAATAACAAATATATTTTAATATCTTTCTTCGTACATATGTTAAATACACATTCTATGAATATTCTTAAAATAAACATAAATAAGTATTTCGGCTATTAAACTTCTTCAGTATTGATAAAAACAAGATAAGTATTATAGAAAAAGATTGAAAATATACTGGTCGTTGAAGTATTTTACTTCTAAAAATAAACAAAAATACATAATACACCCAGCTCTTTTTTTTTTACACAATAAATATATTCCTTAGAAAACCGTGCAAAAAAAAATTCTTTAACAAAATATATAAAACGCCATGTTTGGTGAATTTGGGGACATTGGGGGGAATTTGGGGCCCCAAATTTAAAAAATCGTGTAAGATGAAAATTCGGTAAATATCCCCCCCTCCAAACAAACGTGCAAAAAAGTAATAAAAAAATCTATAATACATATTTAAAAAATAAACACTATTAATTTTTTTTAAAAAAAAATTAATTAAAATTAGTGAGCAGGGAAAATTTAGTTTGTAAGAATATACAACATATAAGAATTCAAATTGAAATTAGGAATAAAACTACTAAAAAGTATCCATCGTTACTTCATAATAAGCATGCACGTTTAATACGAACTGGGATCGAAAATACTATCATCTATAGATGTGCCAGATTTGTCTAGAATAACTTAAGGGTTTGACTCGAATGAAGAATTTCATTCGTTATTTACAACCTCTGCTGTTTTTTTTTTTTTTTTTTTTATGTGTAACAGCTATCCTCTTGTTTGCTGGATAATTGTTGGAGTGATTTCGTGTAAGGAGACAAATATGGGTAATAGGAAGTGACGTAAGCGGGCACTATTTTATTTCACCAATGGGAGCGTGTGGTGGTATACAGCGCATTGGGGTACAGCTCTAGTAGCCATCAAGCTCTCGAACACTTGACTCTAAATTCATAACCGGTCTGTAAAATCTACCCCTTAATTGCAAGAAACTCTATATTAGAGCAGAGAAAATAAATTGTTTATCTACACACTAATCCTAAGAACAGTTTCAACGTATGCCATGCCAATCTGGGCACATGCAGCTAAAATTCATATTAATCAAATTGAAGTTTCTCAAAGCATCATTCTCCGACGAATATTAAAAGCTCGATGGTTCATGAGAAATAAGGACTTCAGATCTGCTAGCAAAATGATGTCTATCTGACAATTTATCAAAAAATTAGCAACTAACTTCTTTCGAAAAATTGATATCTGTAATAATCCTTCGATCTTGGATATTAAAAAATATATCCCTGATCCTAATTTTAATAGACCCAATAATATTCTTTCGGTTCCTCTCTTCAATTAAAATTCTTAATTAAATTCATTTCACTCTTCTCACCCAACTTAAAAGCTTACTTTAACTCCTTTCGCAAGATTTCGTAGCCTAATGGTTATAGTAGCTGACGTGAAATGAATCGCCCTAGGTTCGATTCCCAGAAATTCGCTACTTTCGAATTTAAGTCACTTTAATTTTTTCCCTGGAAAATTATTTCTCCTGATCAAATTTAAGTTTACATGTTCTTTCCTATTTTTTCAAAATGTATTTTATTTTTTATTAGCTTTTAAAAAAGCTGTTTCTCTGATTTCAAATCATTCAATGTTTCTCTCATTTCTACAACGACTGAGTTCTAAGCTGCATTCCCATTTGTCAGACCTCGCCTCGTCCACCCACTGATCGAAACTTGTTTTCATTCTCAGTGCTTGCACCTTTTTTGAAGATATTTTTCTAGCACTTAAAGTATCTTAATAATTTTAAATTTTAATTTTTATTACTCTCAAATAAGTTTATTGTCTCCTCTCCCCCCCCCCCCAAATTGATGAAGAATAATTATTTTTGATAAAAAAAATTGCATTACTCCTTGTGTTAATTAAATACAATTTTCATTAAAGATATAATTATTCGATAGAAAATTATTTCCATTCATACCCAATTCATTTTTTTCAGGTTATAAGTTACTATTGCGTATTTACTAAGATAACATGTCAGATGTTACACATCATATACGACTACTGTAAGACTCGTTTCTTTTTCTTTTCTTTTTTCTTTTTTTGTTGTTGTTACAAAGTCTTATTAAAGGCTGTATTTTCATTTCTCAAGTTGATGATCTGATTCTTTTTATCCTTCTGAACAAAATAACGTAGAAATTTTAGTGCACACTCTATGTCAGTATCATGAGCAATACAATGTTATTCCATTCTTGAAGCAAATTGCGAGCCCTAGCAAAATAAATCAGCAGTTAGTAGCTGAACTTCACCTTCGACTTCACCAGTATCGGCTTTTTTATTATCACATAAACTGTTATAAACTCATTCAAGTCGTCCTCATCCAAAAGGCACGAGTTTCTAATTATTATTATTTTTAATTCGTGCAAAAACAAAAATTTCGTGTAAAAAAACGTTAGATTCATGTACCGTGTTATTTCAAAATCGTCTAAAAAGGACCATGTAAAAAAATTAGTTGGGGGTGTACATCTTAGAATTTATCTTAACTAAAATTATATTTCATAACATTTTTTTATTTAAAACAAAGTAAAAATTGTCTCCTTCCCGTTAGATAAATTTCAAACTTTCTATTGATTGTTAACGTTAACTGGGATTAATTATATTTGAAATTCAGAAGAAAGCACTTTTCTATTCCCAGTCATTGAAATGTAATTATACACTTTATTGGTCTTCAGAAATGTAAAAAAAAAAGATTACCGATAGACATACATTAAAACGTAATAATGGATAAGTTAAAGGTGTGATATACATTTGGCAGGAAAAAAAATTTAAGAAATTTTATAGCTGTAACTTATAGCATCCTAGATAAAATACATTTCACCTCTTTAATGTCTTAACAAAACAACGATTCTCCATTTTCTATAATAAAAATGTTATTTATGATATGTATCGTTAGCTTAAGTTAAAATAAACATTTTCTCGGCACTTCATGGAATATGAGCTGCGAAGAATTTAAATTGCATTTGGAAGGAGTTGTGTATGATTACAGAAAAAGCATCAACTTGTTTTCATTTATCAGTAAATGGAAGAAATGATGTCTTTTTAATCTAATGCTGGGATGTCGAATCCATTATCGATAACTAAAATGTGATAAAATGTTTAAAGAACTGAGATATTTACATTTGAGTAAAAGCTTTTTGGATTTGCTGCAAAAAATTCTTGAATAAGCGCTTAAATATCAGAACTTTCAAAATATTTAAAAAAATATTTCTTAAAAATATAGGAAATAGTTTTTTAATTTCATTCAGACAATTTCTAATATTTTTAACTATTATTATCATGTATAATTTAATATAAAAGTGAAAAATTAATTTAATCTTCCTACTGTTGTTTCCTTTAATATAATATGTTTTTAATTTAGAAATATATAATGTATGCATACATATTCTTTTTTACAATTATAGAAAACTCTTTTAATTGTATGTAAATTCCCTCTCTCTCTCTCTCTCTCTAGTTTCAACAAGAGAATTTTAACCCATTATATTCCAAAACTCTATATATATTCTTTAATTTATTAAAAACAAAATACTATACAATATTATAACATGAATAAAATATGAAAGGAAAAAAAAATATTTTAAATTTTCTGTGTGCATTCGTATAGAAACCACTGGACATTCCTTTTTTGGAACACTGGCCAATACGCTATCAAAATCCAGGTGTGAGGGATGAACAAAACAGTTGTCAAGGACTCCAACATTACACCTGTCACACACTTCCGTCGTTGTTTTCTTACAGTACGCCAGTGCTTCTCAAACTATTTATATTTGAGACCCAATTTTCAATCATAATTTTCATCGCGCTCCCCTCCATACAATAACATGTATTGAATTCAATAATAATATACTTTGACATAAAGCGACAATACAACTTTAATTATAAACCATACAAATTATCAAGATAAGTATTAAATTTTGCATATAATATATGACATTCCCATAGGGTGACTGTAATTATTAAACTTGTTCTTAACTTAGCACTGTTAAATTAATTATGGAACACATTGTGCAGTACTGATACATTTATAAGTATTATAATATATTAGTGTTACATTAGTGTAAATCTGTATTTTATGATGTCAGAATGTATTTTGTTTTGCTTCTCCTTTCAGTAAATCATTTTTTTTAAAAAAAACAATCTTTTGTTTTCGACTTTTCGATATACTCACACCCCCATTGTAGGGTTATCACGCCCCCTAGGGGGCGCACCCCACACTTTGAGAAACATTGCAGTACGCACATCTCTTCTATGTTTTAGTTGCCACGATGAAGTAATTTACAGGATCAAGTCTATGCTAACCCGTCGTCCCATCAGTTTGTTTTCTTGAGATCCTCGACGTTTCGACGTTGATCCGGTTTTCTTTGTGGGAGGTATAAAAGCACTATTCTCCTTCAAACATCCAAACGAGAGCTTCTATTCTTGATTAACAATTTCGTATGCATGCCATGTGCTTACCACACAACGATCGGTTATCTAGGTGAACAAAGGCTACCACCATTTATTTGACCATATTCTTTTGACCTTATTCCATAATTTGTTTGACTTATTTTATTCTGATATCGACATGGGAATGATATATCAATATGCCATAGTCCCATTATTGGAACGCATAAAATAATTTGATATTGCACTTACCTCAGGAATTCTAGAATAAACTGAATGTTACATGGACATTTGTATATTCATAACAAACCCGTCTACAAAAAAAATTCTCTCAATTGTTGTATAGCTCCTACCAGAAAGCCTACAATGCTGCCAAGTGCAAAACTAAAAAAATGCGCTAATTAATTCAT
>BMAV01012429.1:21193-31537 GCA_019973955.1 Trichonephila inaurata madagascariensis | reverse complement strand
GGCACACATGTATCACTGCAGCAAGCAACATAAGCCATATTATAAAGATAAACATAGTTATCCTTTTACAAAGTAATTCTGTTAAATCATGCACGAACTTTTCATAATATATTTTATTAAGTGTACAATAATTTCCAATATACATCAGAAGAAAATAAAATAAGTTAATATGAATCTATTAAACCTCCACAACTAATCTGGTCATACAATATTTTAATTTAAAAGGTAAATCAGATCTTTTTATATTTATTCTAGACAAAATTTTTGTAAAATTAAGTTTCTATAAGAACAATTTCATAAGAGCTTTGAACTGTATAATATATACAATATGCTCACTAAAATCTCTTGCTACCCTCTACTTCTAAACGGCTGCTAAGTATTCATGTAAATGGTGTCTAGGTATATTAAAGTAGCCATGCGCTACTGAATAAAACTATCTACAGCGCCACCTGATAGTGAACTTAGGAGTTAGCATTCTGATCTCGAAAACGGATGGAACAATATAGGGGGGAAGGCACAAATAGGCAAATTTTTTTCTAAAATAAGCAAATCTTTCATAAACCCTGTAAAGGAGCGTTTCTCAAACTGTGGGGAGCGCCCCCTTTGGGGGTCGTGATAACTCTACGAAGGGGGCGCGAGCACATTCAAAAATCGAAAACAAAAGATTATTTAAAAAATTAATTTACTAAAAGTAAACAAACAAAATATACTTTCTGATATAATAAAATATAAAATACACATTTACACTGATATAATACACTTATAAATGTATCAGTTTTGTACAATGTATTTTATAATTAATTTAACAATACTAATTATCAGTGACCCCATGGATTTGCATTAACCTTTATCTTGATAATTTGTACGGTTTATAATTAATTCCTTAACTGCCGATTAAAAGTTACACGATTCACTCTCCAATGCCCCCCGTTTTTCACGTAGACGCCCCTGTGTGATGTTTCTTTGGGGAGGGCGGGAGAGAGAGAAAGAGAGAGAGAAAAGGAATAAATAAGAAAATCCTTCTGAAATAAGTCAATTCTTCGCAAATATTGTCATAGTCCTTTTATTGCATTTCAAAGCCTTCGGAATAATTTTATGGATAACAGTGCACAAAAAGATCGTACTTCGGAAATACGTATATATACGTCTAGAATATTAATACTTTGACTGAACGAGGCGTTTATATACGTCGGAGGCACATAGGAGGTTAAAGTCGTATTGTAGCTTTAGTGTCAACGTATAGTATTATTGAATTCAATAAATTGTTATTGTATGGAGAGGGGCACGATGGAAATGAGGTTTGAATAGTGGGCCACGTATATTGAAAGTTTGAGAAGCACTGCTGTCAGGGACATTTCATTGCATTTCAAGCGTTCCATTTTGTTGTAAAGATAGTATCACAAAGAAAGTAATCGTATTTCGGAAAGACGTATAAATACGTCCGGGACACTTTAAGCACCAGTTGGGTGAGACACATTGTACGCCGGTGACAGTTAATGGGTAAAGGAAATTCAATATACCGATGCATGACTATGACAATACAGTACAGTCAATATCAGTAATATTTCGAAACCGAAAACGTAGTTGCATTTTGAAGCTCATTTCAATTTAGAAAAGGGATACTTTGCAACGTAATTAAATTTGATTGCTTGAATAATCCTGCATTGTTGTGGTATCAAACGTTGATAATTCTTATAGAGTAATGAAGTACTTCAAACTATAATTGTGGAGTCTCAGATTTTATGCGTGAAATTACCTGAAAACTTAATTATTTCTATTGATTTATTTGTGTACCTAAAATTTAATAGGATGTTTATTATCACATTGTTGTTGTGATTTAGAATTATTATGTATGATTAAGTTAGATTGTAATTGAAATTCTTTTAAAGAATATAAAATAATACATTTCCACAATTATCTAAAAAGGGAATTTTAAGGACAAAACAGAAAAATCACGCATAAACCAAGAAGTAATGAATACGAGACGTCAAGAGGTAAGTTCCATTGATAAAAATGTATGCACCCGATACAGCCCATGCAACGCCGGTCCTCAGCTAGCTTCAAATAAAAAAGTGTTTATTTAGTTGAAAATTTATATATTTCAAAATAAGTGCTCCGAAGGTAGTCACATACCTTAAAGTATATAAAATAATACTTTTCCACAATTTTTTGCTTATTTTCTCTTTGTATGAGCAGATAAAATATGTTTTGAGGATTAATTTAAATAATGTCTAAGTAAATAAGTAAATAAATCATTATACATTATATTTGTAACTTTATAAGAAGCATTATTTATTTAAATTTTACACACTTTTTTCTTTAAACTACTATTGCAAAGCGTTCTCATATAACTTTATTAATAAAATATTGGTATTTATTAGAATATACCATTTAATTGTAGATGAAATTAATTTATGTTGTATATTTCATTTAGGAATAACTTAAAGGGTTTTCTTTTTATGAACTTTCACTATTTCATCCTTTAATGCATTCAATTTATACAGATGTAGAGATTTATATCACTTGTAAGGATACATTTTATTCCAAAAAAAAATCAGAAGAATTACTGTTGATGTAATGCTGAAATATTTGTTATATTTCAAAGAAATATTACTTTTAAAAGTTTTAAATTTGAGAATAAGTTTTTTCTTTTCGTCTTTTTTCTCTTTTTCCTTTCTTTCTTAATTGTGATCCTTGATTGTTATAAAAATTGCAGTTTCTGATAGATAAACACGCGCACACAAAGAAAAAATTACACAATATTTGGATTGAATTTTTTCGTTAAATTATATGGACTAGTCTGCTTATTTCACGTTTCGTTATTGAATAAATTATAGTTTTTACTTACATTTTTTGCAAATTTTCTTCTCATTTTTCAATTCCTACTATTAGTGCACACTCTCCCTATATATATTTATTTATATATCTTATTCAAAACTTCAATCGTTTGTAAAATACTTTTTATTCATCCACTCAAGTTCAAATACATTTTTTTAAACTTGTAGTGGAGGATACTTGATATTAATACAGTTTTTAAAAAATATTAATTATTTAATTAAACTTAATTAATTAATTATAGTTTAAGAGATATATTTCAGGTGTTATTATTCTTCTAGATTGCAACACCATTAGATAAAACAGATTTTGTCAAATTTGTGATGAAGATATAATTTAACTTGAATAACCATATGCTAGTTAAGAGTCAGCATTTTTTTTGCACTGGTATTAAGATAAAATTTTACCTATTATATTCAATATTTATTTAAAATAAAATTAAAAATTTAATGTGGTCAACAAGCTTTTAATGTTACTTTAAAAGGCGTTTTTCCCCTTAATATTATGATTCTGTCAAATGTATATACATATTTATATTAATTGTAATTATTTAATGAAAAGTAACTAAAATAAGATTTTTCTTTGTTGACCTAAGTAGAAATTGATTTTAATTTTTTTTTTATATTACTTGTTTAATTATATTTAATAGAACTTATTGATAATTCAAATTATTATGCAAATGCATTGTATTAATGCTTTTTCAATATTTAATCATTTTTACTTTATAATAAATGCCTTTCCTTACCAGTTTGTTACTTATTGAAAATGACATCACTTAGTTGTTTCATACAAAAAAAAGGGAATGAATTATTTTTTAAAATTCTTTATGAACGATATAAGAACATTTATTTATCTTAGGATGGATTTGTGAAATTCAAATAATGATGTATTCAAAAAAATAATTTAAGCCAGTAATTAGTGTCTCATACAGATAAACTTATACACTAAAAATCAATTCTTCACGAAAAAATTTATTATGTGACAGATACCACATTTCCTCTTTAGTTCTTAAAAGTATCACCAATGTGACATAAAATATGATGTATTAATAACTTTACTAATATCTTTCATTAAAAATAACTGACTAACATCATCAATAATAATGATAAATTGCACGGAGGTTATTCATTTCCACATCATAGAAATAAATCATTTTCAGCTCAAATTTATTTTCATATTATTCTTTTCCAGTGAATATCCATTCAAAGACTAGAGTCTGATCAAAAACATCGATTTTATAACAAAAACTATTCTATTATTGATTGACCTAAAGAGTAAAGAATTCCTTTATCTTTTTTTTATGAGGCTCCTGCAAAGTTTCCGTATCAGAGAAGTCAATTTTAACTGGATTACAGATGTCCCGTGATTCTTGGAAAAGCTAAGAATCGATGTATATAAAAGATCTTTTCCTTCCGGGTTTTTCTTCAACAATGGCATAAATAAAAATAGTTGTCCGAAGCTTAGAACATTTAGCAAAAAGTATGAATTTAGTGTCGTATTTCTCTTTTTTATTTGCTGCTATTGTGTTCGTTGAGTTTAAAACATTTTTTTATTTTCATCATGGATTAATTTTTTAGCAATCATTTGTTGTGTAATGTTTTTTTTTGACATATTTTACTATACTTTTACTTATTGCTTTTAATAAGAAATAATTGTTTAGCACAATGCTTCTTCTGTAATACCTGATATATAAATTTTGTTTCTTTGAAATATGTATAATTAAAAAGCGTTCCTTTTTAAAAGTTAAACATTTATTTTAAGTTTAAATACTCTTATTTTTTTTGAGGGTTACAATTTGAAAGAGTTAAAATCATTTGTCACTTTCAAAAATGTTCACGGTACCCCCTCTTCTATTGGATTGAGGTGGAGATCTGGCTGATTGCTGTGGTTCCTAGATAATCAGAACATAGCATGGATAAAGAACCCAATAAATCCGGCATGATATGATTACTAAGAGAAATTTGCAGCAATTTATTTTATTAAGGTAACTCAGCGCTTCTCAAACTGTGGGGCGCGCCCCCCTAGAGGGGCGTGATATCTCTAGGAGGGGGGCGCGAGCATATTGAAAAGTCGAAAAAACAAAAGATTATTTAAAAAAGTAATTAATTTATTGAAAGTAAACAAAATACATTCTGACATAATAAAAAATAAACAACATTTGCACTGATGTGATACATTTATAAATGTATAAGTACTGCACAATGCATTTTATAGTTAATTTAACAATACTAAGTTGAGAAAAAGTTTAATAATTACTATTGATCTCACAGGCTTTTCATATATAAAATTATATGTGAACACATTAACGCTTATCTTGATAATTTGAACGGTTTCTAATTAATCCCTTAACTGCCGCTCTTAACTGTTTCTTAACCCATTGCCACAGTTTTGCACGTATACAAACGTATGTGGAGTATTGGGGGAGAGGAGGAGAAAAGGGAATAAATAAGAAAATTCTCTGAAATAAGTAAATCCTTCTCAAACCCTGTCAAGCTCATTTTATTGCATTACAAAGCCTTCGGAATAATTTTATAAATAGCAGTGAACAGAAAAGATCGTTTTTCGGAAAGACGTATATATACGTCCAGGCAATTTACACACTGACTGAGTGAGACGTTTATATACGCAGGAAGCACTTAATATGTTAAAGTTGTACAATAGCTTTAACATTAAAGTATTGTATTATCGAATTCAATACGTTATTGTATGGAGGGGGGCGCGATGAAAATTATGATTGAATATTGGGTCACAAGTATTGAAAGTTTGAGAAACACTGAGGTAACTGACTCATCTCCGGTTTATCATGATTCGAGCCTGGTGCAGCTCGGGACCCAATGTGCAGAAAGGGCTTATCTACGTTAAATATGTCGAACCTCAAACTTTCTACCAATGGTGTTGTATGGGTTCCAGCTCAGGTGGCATCCTTGTCACTATTCCATGTGTTAAGGGGTAATTAATGGCGCTGTTTCAACAGCGGAGTTGTGTAACTGTAACCCCGGGAAGACGGGGGAGTGATGAGTGGAACGTTAGAGAGTTTGAGTGGATTTGCTGAGGTGTTGTGAGGGTTAAGTAGTATTAAGTAGTAGTGTGAGATTTTAGTTTGTAATGGATAAGGTATGAGATTTTAGCTTATGGTGAATAAGGTGTGAGTAGAAGTTTGTAAATAAAATTATTTGTTATTGGAGAGAGGTGGGTTTATTTGTAGTTAGCGTAATCAGTGCATATTTTTATTAATTTAAACATTAGAAAAACGAACATGATATGCGGACAAGACAAGCTAAAGGGTAAGAACCAAGTGTTACCTACTTAAAATGAGGTGCAACTTTTCATACTTGCCAAAGTTTTGGCCGTCCGTACCTGGACATCTAATAGATATCGTGAGTGATTTCATTTCTATAGATCGTTTATGTCCAGAAGTTATATCTCTGATATTGTAAAAATATAATGTTCTTCACTTAATATATCGAAATAAAAAAGTAAAAAGATAAAAAAAAAAAATTATAATTACAGAATGAAAAAAAACAGATGTATAATCGTAATTGTTGCAACCACATACTTTTATATAAATAGAAAAACATTTATTTATGTAAAAAACACTTTCCTTGTCTTTAATTTCAATCATTGAAAGACTTAAGACTAAAGTTATTAGTTTCAAGTAAGTTATAATGATAAAAAGATGCTTACAGGACTTATCTCACTTGGATAAATTGTTACAACTTATTTCATTACAAGACAAAAAAAAATGTACTAGCAAACTCTTCCTAAAACAAAGCATATGAGATTTAATAATTATAATAATCCTTGAAAATTTTTTGGAAACTCTTACAAGCACTATTTTATTTATTTATTGCATTTTGCCAGGATATTTCGTATTTATGGAAATCTTGGTATATTTTGACCACAGGTGTCTAAACTTCTCGCTTCTCAAAAATAGGGTTAGAAGATTCATTTTAAACTATTCTCTTAGGAAAACTAGCAAATGCCAACCAATCCTCCTATAGTAATAACTTTAGGTTCTTTCAAAATTCTTGTTTTAAACAGAAATAAGTTTTCTTTTCTTTTAACGAAAAAACAGCAGCAGTTGTTATTTCCCATAGCAACGTAACAATTTAAATTCAAAATCACAAAAAACGAAAAATATCGGTTGTAACTGATAAAAGATAGAAGGCAACAGACGATATTCTTCCGGTTACACAGTTTTTGTTTTCTTGTTATTTCCTTTTCAAAAAAGAACAGGATATCGATTTCGTCAAGTGGAAGCGAAAAGAGAGCTTAAAGCACTTGGAACTTTTGTTTTCGTTCGAATTTTCTCTCAAATTCGAAAGATTGCATACAATCTTCCTGTTTTAAAAGGGAAAATAGTTCAGTTCCTTCTCATTTTAATGTTAAGAAACAAAGAAAATTCGATTCTTTACCAATGAATGTTGTTATATAATTTTACTATTATTTCGTTTTTTAAAAGACCAAACAAATTTTTCTTAAAAATAATTTTTATCTTATTAAGTTCTATAAGAAAAAAAAGATCTTTTAAATATTTTCTTCTAACTCACTGTGCATACTAAAATACATTTATTACTTACAAATTTAGAATCAATATTAATAAAGATAAAGAATGTTTAATATCGTATCACGCAATTTATATATATATTATTTAATTAATGATCTGATTTGTTTCTTAAATATTTCGAAACTACAAAACTCTATATTAATCAAAAAGAAGGATGTCACCTTTTAAAGGCAGATTTAAAATTCTGAACTTTTAATAAATTGAAAATTCAGGCTTCATTTCAATTCTAAAAAACACCTTTTGCACATTATTAGTTTAAAAAGAAATTCTTAAAATGATAATTTGAAAATGATACAAAAATTTAGTGAATATAAACAAAGGTTAATGTTACTCGTTAAAATAGCATCATTTTTGTAATTTTTCTATAAAGTTCATTTTAAATAAGAAAATTAAAAGCAGAGAATTTATCGAAACATACTGAACGGCAAAAATAAAAATGTACTTAATTTTGATTTAACAAATATGTAAAAGTTATAATTAATAATATGGGGGTATAATAAGATAAAAAAATCAAAACATAACATAATTCCTTGAAGGCTCAGGCACATATATACAAAAGATAAATTAGCTGAAAATCATTACTCAAATAAGATTATAGAATTTCAAATGTTAATAGAATTTAAGAAACAAATTTGTGACATAAATCGTCAAAAATTATAATAAGACTAAAAGTTCTTAAAATCTTTAATACAGACATGTACGAAAAATATTACGGCTAAGTGGATAGCAGAAATATTTCCTTTTTACAAATGAATAATTTTTTTTAAAAAATTTGTATGCTTTGGTTTTTTAATGCGTACATACATTTTAAGCTTAAAAGCATATCCAATCAAAAAGATTGATGATATTAAGCTCCCTAAAAACCTTATTGGGTTTCTGAGCAAAATAATCTATCACTTTCATAAAATTATGAAGAAAAAAAAATAGAATATTTCGTAAAAATATTTTGAAGTATTATTCGATATTTCTTTAATAAAAACTCTCTATTTTCTTCCTAAGAAAAAAATGCTCTTTTTCAAATAATAGTGATGTTCGTTATGTGTGTGTGGTATTATCTGCAAAAAGAAATTTTGAAAAATAATGTTTACTTTTTTAACAGTTTGACCTAAAGACAATTTTTAACAATGCATGTAGCTCAAAAAAACGCATCGTTTAAAAAAAGAATATCGATTTTAGAGTTATATGTACAAGAATATATAAGCGGGTGTGATATCGATAAAACCAGTTCTAGCCCCAACGTGACGACAATCATTTTGGTGTATTGGCTAAGATACTCGTTTTCGGAACAGAAGGTGCTCAGATTGAATCCTCCTTCATTGGTGATCCTGGCCGTGCAAAGAGAACGGTCGCACTCGTGGTGCCATTTATCCACCACAAAGGCAACAAAGCCGTCACACACGATGACGCAACCCACAAAGCCGTCACACATGAGTAAAGCAACCGACAAGCCGTCACTCACGAATTTTGCAACCCAAAAACCCGTCGCGTTTTAATTGACGCAACTGCTCACACGCTCACCACGAATATGGTATCGTTCGTTTGCCTATTCACCGAATCACTCGCTTGAAGGTAATGTGGTTGTGTGATATCGCTAAGACCAGTTCTAGCCCCCTCGCGATGACGATCGTTTTGCCGTGGTGGCTAAGATACTCGTTTTCGGAACAGAAATGGCTCAGTTCGAGAATCCTCCTTCATTGGTGACCCTAGCTGTGCAAAGAGAACGGCAGCACTCATGGTGCCATTTATCCACCGCAAAGGCTACAAAGCCATCAGACACATGACGAAATTAAGTCGTCACACGACAACCCACAAAGCCGTCACACAGGAATAACGCAACCCACAAGCCGTCACTCACGAATTTTGCAGCCCACAAACCCGTCGCACTCTAATTGACGCAACTGCTCACATGCTCACCACAAAAATGGAATCGTTCGTTTGCCTATTCACCGAATCACTGGCATGAGGGTAGTGTGGTTGTGCGATATCGATAAGACTAGTTGTGGCCTCCACGTGATGACGATCGTTTTGGCGTGGTGGCTATGATACTCGTTTTCGGAACAGAAGGTGCTTAGTTCGAGAATCCTCCTCCGTTTTCCTTCATATATATAATTATTGGTTCGCACAAATGCAAGCGAGCTTTATTTATTTATTTATTTTTTTTGCATGGTAATTATTTTTTGTGATTATCTCTCTTGTGGAAAACCCTTTTTTCAATATTCATCCATTTTTTTAAAAATTTCTTTTAGTTTTATTGTTTTGTGTTCATTTCACGTGCAAATATAGGTTTAGATTTCAATAGGGATTTGTTCTTCTATTACGTCAAACACTTCGGCTTCAGGAGAAGTTTGGATCCTATAAATAAATGCTTAACTCTATTTCACTGTCCTAGTTCAATGACAGCTTTCGAAATCATAAAAGTTATCAATTTTAGTCCAAAGGCTAGCTTTCTTACTTTACATTTTTAATTGCTCCATATTTCAGATTCTAGAAAATTCTGTTTTTCTCCAATCTTTGTTTACTAGGATACTGTTTAGTATCCCTGATTTTGTTCCTATATTATATATATATATATATATATATATATATATATTATATCAAGTTTGAAAAGTTTAGCTTCAAAATTAAGTGAGTAATAAATGAAAATAGAGCGAACTCCTTACCTTCGCGTAAGGATTTGTGCGTAAATAAGCCTATTAAAAGGTGGAGAGAGCGCTGACGAGTGAGAACGCATACTCGAAAAGGCTCAGCTGGTGACTCCTCGCCGAAGTGTTGTTTATTGTTCTACTCGGTTGTGCGCCAAAGGGCCGCCATGTAGGATTTTACGTAATTGAATCAAAATAAGGAAGTATCTTAGAGATGATGCCCTCCTCATTTTACCAGAAGGCCTGGGGCCTGATATATATATATATATATATATATATATATATATATATATATATATA
>BMAV01012429.1:0-21093 GCA_019973955.1 Trichonephila inaurata madagascariensis | reverse complement strand
ATATATATATATATATATATATATCTTATAGTATAATATTATGAAACGTATTTTACCACATTTTTCATACCCAGAAATAAATATGTGATACACTTTTAAAAAATAAAATGTACACAGAAAATTTAATATTACAAAGTTTAGTTATAAATAAGGTAGTTTATGTAATGCGATTTTTTTAGTTCCATCTAAAGAGGTTTTTAGAAATCTCAACTCTTCAAAACTGCATGTTAACAAGGGAGGAACGTTTTGAATGTACTAAAGCTCTCCTTGTAAGTTGAAACCAAATTATGTTACTTATTGAAAAACCTCACTTCCTGTAATGTTGATGAAGTTATTTGGAAAAAGTTTAGTATTCCATACGCAGTGTATCTATGTCCAAATGGAAAACTTTATAAAAAAATTATTCTTTAAATTAACACAAAAATATACAAAAATGAATTTAATAAGAAGTTTATTATATGACTAATATTTTATTCTATGAACAATTCGTTTTGATAAACAAACATATCTTGTGAAATTATAAAATTCCATGTAAAATAATTGTTTAAATTAAAAGTGAATTAAAGGTAAATATTAAAAAAAAAATAATCTATATTATTTTACCTTTTAATTGTTAAACTATTTAATTTTCTTCCTAACTGAAAGTAGAAGTAATTCAGAAAGTGTTGAATGAATTGAGAAACGTTTATTCTTTTTTGTGTCCAGACTTATTTTATGTAAGATGAATATAAATCGCAGCTAATACATAATTTTCTAATTTAGAAAAATGCAAATCGTAAAATAAGAAAACAAAATGTAGAATAACTCACAAAGTTATAATAAGTAAATATAATCTCATTATTTATGCTGAATTCATTTACATTAAGTTGGAAATAAAAAATAGAATTACTTTTATGGAAAATAACAACTTTTACTCTTGAAGTTTTTTATTTCTTTTACTTTTACTTCTTACGACTCACTTTTTCTAAATCCTCTAAAAAAGAGAATAAATAAGTAACATCTGCAGTATTTTTTTACTTATATTTTATAATTGTTCTTTTTTATTATTAAATATGTAAGAAAAACTAAAGACCCATAAAAAATAACTAATTAGACAGAAGATGTCATATCATATTTAACAGTTATCCAACTGAAAATGAATTAAATTGGAAGTTTTAATCGGAAATAAAAACAAAAATTATGAAAACTTTGTTTTTTTAATTTTTTAAGAAACTTTTTTAATGTAATGCTATGTAATTAAACAATTTTTAAAATTCCAAACAAGAATGAAATCTTAAAGTTTTCAAAAAATTTTAGAGAAAATTGATTTTATGATGTATTGTAAAATGTGAAAATGTGATTGAATTCTTCAAATGGAAAAAAAAAATCTAATAATAAATATAGTAATCATTTCCTTCATTTTCTGTGCAAGTTTATCATTATTTCTTAAATTTTACAATAGCTAGCAAATGTATAGTAAAGATAACATATAAGTTTAAAAGGTGGACTGACTCATCACAAATATTTTGTACGTTATACAGAATTATATCAAAACTTTCAAAAGTCTTTTTCTAAATCAAATTACATAAAAAATCATTATGTGCCTTATACGTACATCAAAAAACTTTAAAAATACATATTTGAAATCTTTATTTCTTTGGTGACTTTCGCTTTATTGTTATACTTATATGGTTTTTGTTGTTGAAGTATCGGAATAAAATCCAAAAAGTTAGAAAATAATAAAAATTATGTTAGTATTGACTTGCTGAGTGGTACAAAATACTAATTTCAACTAAATGAGTAAATTAATTTAAACTTGTGAAAAAGAAAAGTTTTCTAAATTTTACATTCAATTGTTATGGACAGCAAAATTCAGATTTGAAAGGTGAAGTGTAGACTCTTCTTTCTCTTCACGAAAACAAACTTAAAAAAAAAATCTTTAAGAAGTAAACTATCACACTATTTATCAGTATTATTACAAATAATGAAAAAGATGAAAAATACTTTTAAATCAGCGTTTCTCAATCTGTGGGGCGCGCACCCCTAGGGAGGCGTGATAACTCTATCAGGGGGGCTCGAGCATATAGAAAAGTCGAAAACAAAAGATTATCTTAAAAAATAATTAATTTACTGAAAGTGAACAAAAGGAGAGAAAAAAACCATTCTGGCATAATAATGAAAAAAATTAACATGAACACTGATATAATACGCTTATAAATGTATCAGTACTGCAGGATATATTTTAAAATTAATTTAACAATACTAAGTTAAGAACAAATTTAATAATTACCAATATTCCCATGGGCTTGTCATAAATAAAATTATATACAAAAATTAACAATTATCTTAATAATTTGTACTGTTTATAATTAATCAACTAGCGATTAAAATTTACGAGATACGTTTTCCACGTAGGGGCGCGTATGTGGTGTACTGAGGGGACGAAGAATAAAGAAGAGCAAATAATCTGAAATATGTAAATCCTTCGTAAACTCTGTCAAAATCCTTTTATTGCATTCCAAAGGCTTCGGAATAATTTTATGGATAGCAATACACATAAAAGATCGTAATTCGAAACGGCGTATATATACGTTCAGGACAACAACCGCTTAGGCTGAGCGAGACGTATATATACGCCAGTATATATACGTCTCTTAAAATCGTATTGTAGCTTTAGCATCAAAATATAGTATTATTGAATTCAAAACATTGTTATTGTGTGGAAAGGGGGCGCGATGGAAATTCTGATTGAATATCGGGTCGCAAGTATTGAAAGTCTGAGAAGCACTGTTTTAAATTGATGAAACAAAAATCAGCTTCAGGGTTTCGAGTTAGGTTATTCACAAAATGCCTGAGAAAAAATTTGTTAAATTTTTTGTTTTTTTTTAATATTCATATCAGGATGATTTTTTTAAAATAATTTCTTTTTTTTAAGCGATATGATGTACATTAACTCTGTTATCTGAAAGTGTTAAAAGAGAGAGAACTATGGTTTAATTTTCCGAGATTTGTATTTCACTTATACTTGTAAATTTAAATTTTTAATCTTTAAGTCTCAAATTCTTTACGCCATTAAGATATATCAAATTTAATTTGTCACCTGTCCGTTATAGTGGTTAGTGTGCCGTAGAGCTTGAATTCGAATCTAAGAGAAGGGTTGAATTTTTAAAATTGTATAGTGCCTTTATGACATGGGGGTACCCTAAATAGCCATCGAGCCGCAAGTCTTCTCTTGAGCTTGGTGGAAGGCCCTTGACCACCATCAGGGTGTTCTCCGTCAGAATTTGAGTGGGACAGAGTCAAATCGTAATGTCACCTGTATGGTGCTCAGAGCTACGGCTAACGACATGCGTACAAATCTTGCCCCTTGCCGCAATGAATTTTGGGAGCTTTAATGGGGGGAGGTTACCACCGATCAGGTGGCATAATTAACAATAAACACAAATTTGTCTTTAATGCAACAATATGATTTGCATTGCAAAAATAAATTTTGAATTATTTTATAATATTCTATATTCCTAATTTTTTTAAAAATAAAATGAATTTTTTTCTATTGTTCTTCTAAAATAAATAAAGATAGAAGGGATATTAAACTTCCAAAAATTTTTTTTAAAAAATATCAAAACAATCCATATACTTTGATTATTTAAATAAATTGTTTAAATCATTAAAACATATGGGAAAGGAATATCTTTACAGAAATTATTACTCGTCAGAAAATCAGGCTTTGCACGAAAAACTTATTTTTGTCGAAAAATTTATCCTTTCATATTAGACTTTTTTATCATTTTTTATATTTCAATTTCCTTTTTTTAAATAAAACAATGCTTCTTTATTATTAAACATTATATATATCTCAATAATTTTTTATTTAAGATTATCTTCTCAACATTTGTGAAATACATTGATTCCATTAATTTTCTAACAGAATTCGAAAACATTGAATTTTTATCTGAATGGAGTATTTGTTTTAGAAACAAAAATTATTTTACAATGTAAATTTTATATTTATTATCAAATTATTTATTAAATTAGTGGTTTTAGCAGAATATTTTCATTGAATTAATTATTCTAGCAGATTATTTTTAATAGATATGATATTGTAAAGCGCAAATTTATAACAAATAAAATGTGTAAATTGTCTTTTTGTGTAATATTTTCACCAATCTTCCAGAATAAAAAAATTGTTTCTTATTGAATT
The DNA here is from genome assembly GCA_019973955.1 of Trichonephila inaurata madagascariensis. Classification (NCBI taxonomy): domain Eukaryota; kingdom Metazoa; phylum Arthropoda; class Arachnida; order Araneae; family Nephilidae; genus Trichonephila; species Trichonephila inaurata. The sequence goes on along the minus strand of BMAV01012429.1, from coordinate 16,913 downwards.
TAAGGTAAATTTATTTTTAATCCAATGAATATTCTGTTTAAATTTGTGGAATGCTATTTGAAACTTTCTAAATATTTTAACTGAAGTATGTACGTGTAATAAAAAGAACATACTTCTAGAAAAAATATCTGGTTACACGTAAAATTCTCACTCCTGGTAAAACTCAAATATGTGTGCCATTAAAGGATTTACTTGAAAAGAGTCCAATTTCCTGGACATCAAGGTCTTATTTTGGCAGTTATTGCCTCAAATCTAAAGTAAGAAATAATGTATTTTAGTTTTTTCTGCTATACTTAACAATTAGACCGAATTTTTCGAATGCTTTGACTATCCCTATTAATTCATTTTTGTACAAAAAACTACTTTTACTAGTTATCTTCCGTTCTTCAAACCATATTAATTGTAGTGCGATTCAGACAGCTTTTAACACCTGTAGAAATTCTGACGCTATTTCAAACCACTTGTTTTATATTTAGTGTTGACATAACGGATTTCATTAACATTTGCATTACGCGAGCAATTTCAAGGGATATAATTAATCACAAAATGTACTAAACAATGTTGCCTCTGCTCTACGTTAATTACCTTAGATAAACTATTAGATACCAATTAGTTTAAGCAATCCTAGGAGTAAACGGCTTGTACTGTAATTATATCTCGTTTGAATGTTTGGAGGGGTTTCAGGGAGATTGGTTGATCGACTGATAAACTGATATGTTCATAAACACGTGCAATGTATAACCAAACGCTATTAAAATAATTAACAGTAACTGAAATTGAGAGCTGATATGCTGGTATATTGAGAATTTCCCTTGTAAGTGTGTGTGTGAAAGATTCCATCAAAATATTAAAATGTAATTCATTACTAATATTCTACAATGCATTTATCAATATGTTGACAATTATATACGTTTTTAGAAAAACTTAAAACTTATATATAATTAACCCCTTAAGAGCCAACGGCGTATATAAACGTCTCACACAGCACGTGCGTTAACTGCCTCGACGTATGTATACGTCCCCCTGTGCATTTTTTACTTTGCGCTGATGTCATTCACCTTATTCTGATTGCTTTGGAATGCAATAAAAAGACTTTTGCAGTGTTCCAGAAGGATTTACTTATTTCAGGGGAAAATTGGTTAATTTATTCCTTTCATCCCCTCCCCCCAACAACACAACGAATAAGCCTGCCTTTCTGAAAAACGGTCGCAATGGGTAGTGAATCGTGTAATTAACATGTTAAATGCAACATGTCTTATTTTTTACAGAAAGCGTTTTGTAATTCAAAAAAAAATTAAATCATAATAAGTTTTTAGGAAGGCTTTTCAATATTTCTTAGAGCTACACTAGAAAAATAAAAGAAATATTGGAGCAGAACTTTAAAAAAAACGTTTTGATAATCTTACAAGTGGATTTTTAGTTTTTGTGTAATATCTACAATACATTATTGATTATTCTAAAAGTGATATAGTTAAACATCTCATTGATTTGTGAGTAAGGGTTTGAATACAATTTATCGAGATTCGTAACCAATATTACTCATGTTTCTTCGTAATTCTAATTTTATAAGCAATAAAACAATCAATAAATCAGAAATTATGATTAGTTAGAGTATATTCCTGAGTTGTGCCCTTTCCCCCACCATATTTATTGTAATTAATTACCTGTGTATAAACTCAAACTCATTGGCGCAACAGCCCATGAGGGCCGGGGCTTACTGTTTCCATCCCAGTATACGTGACCATTGTATACGTGACCTGAGGTGCATGAGCAGATGTTCCGATCAGGTGGTCAGTCTGAAGTAAAACCCTCAGTGTTTAAGTCCCCAAGTAAGCTTAGTACTCTTATCGGCCCATTAATTACCTGTGTATATATAAAAGAAAAGCGACTCACTCACTTATAACTAGATTCCCAAAATTATTAGACCTATAGATTTGAAATTCGGCAGTCATGCTTCTTTTATTCAATAGAGATCAGCTAAAAATGGGTCTTATGGGATATCCTCTCGGCGAAGGGGTAATGGGCTGTAAACACAAACAAGTTTCTGCTTTTGAATTATTAAACCTAAAGATTTAGTACACATGTTTCTTTTGTTAAGCTAAGAATATTGGTAGGAATACAACAATGTCATGCATATATAGAAATGATGAATTCAGGATCTTAATTTTTTGTCATCTCTAATGCTTAGAATAGAAATAAGTAGTAATTCGATCACGATCGATCGGTGGATCGCGAAGACATTTTGTAGTGACGGCTTTACTAAACCCTAAGACACCCGTACTAAAAGAAACATAATTATGGAACAGTGACACCAGCTATACTGGAGAAACGGCTTGTGGCGGTGTGGTATCTATATGAACTAGTACCAACATCACGCGAAGACGATCATTTTGGCGTGATCGGTTATGTACTCGCGTTCGGAACGGAAAGTACCCAGAACGAACCTTTCCTCCTTCATTGGTGAACCTGGCCGTGCACAGGAACCACACACTTCACGCGCCACAGTAGTGGCGTCATCTATCCACCCCAAAAAGCAACCAAGTCGTCAAACATTGACACAAATATGTCGTTACTTTTCAAAGTCGTCTCACACAAATGACGAAATTCTCAAGCCATCAGGCACGAATGATGCAACCCACCAAGTGACGCGACTGTTTACATGCTCGCCACGAATATGGCATCGTTTGCTTACCTATTCTCCGAAACACTGGCAGGAGAGTATGTGGCGGTGGGATATCTATATGAACTAAAACCAACATCACGCGAAGATGATCGTTTTAACGTGATCGGTTAAGTACTCGCTTTCGGAACGAAAGGCACCCAGAACGAACTTTTCTTCCTTCAGGCCTTTCACATTAGATGTGGCTGTGTTTACTTAAGCAAATGATTCTAAAAACAAGTAGAAGATACGTGCACCTTCATTGGGAATGAGCTATGACGTCTAACACGTTCACTGCGGTAGTACAAATAAATTTCTTTGACACATGTGGAGTACAGAGGACAATAAATTTTGATAATCAACTCTTCTCGCGTTATCATGGGATTGGCTTTTGAGACATCATTCCACGGGATTAGGTTCTGAAGTTGATGTCAAGTCCTTCAATGGAGTGGGACTAGGAAGTCAACAAATTAAGTACATAACTTCGGCTTCAGATTCAATAGTTCACGTATGTTCTCTGTTCATATCATTGTATACGTCTACGCTCCAAGGTCTAGCAGTCACTCATAGTTTCTTAGGCATTCAACCTGAACATTCAGTGTTAAATATGTTTTTATAGTAAAATAGTAACTTTTATATTTTAAAATAGAATTATTATGACGAAAACCAGTGTTAAGAAAAGAAAACATACAATTTTCACATAAAAAGGAGCTCACCTACTGTGTGGACTGCAACATCTTAAAAACATTAGAAGTAGCACGTACCCTGGAAATGTCAGCCCCCTTCCAGCTTAGAAGATAAACATATTCTCCCTTCCGCCTGACAAGATCGTACAGCCACATCATGGAGCTTGAGTCAGGAAGTGAATTTGCTGTAACACAAGTATCTGCACGAACAATTTGACGACATCTGGTGCAACATGGACTTTTGGAACTATGAACAAACAATATTGCGACTTCCCTTGATGCTGTAGCATATAGACGCACAGTGACGGTAAAACTGGATACATGATCCCACCACGTCGGCTTTTCAGACTTGTCCTGGTTCAATCTGAATGCTCATGTTAGATACATCCGTTTCTTCAGGGGTCAAGGGGAACGCACTTGACCTGCTTGGATTCGATATTACTGTATAGAATTTACTCCTAGTGCAGCGATTCAAAAACTGTGGCGTTCCAGATTAGGAGGGTGGGATAAACCTAAATGGGGGGCGCGAGCATATCAAAATGTCTAAAATAAAGGATTATTTAAAAATGTAAATATTGGAAAGAGGTGAAAAACAAAATGTGCATTCCTGCATAATAAAACATATAATAAACTTTTACACTGATATAATATACTTATAAAGGCATCAGCGCTGCCCAATGTATTTGATGATTAATTTAGCAATACTAAAGTGTACTTTCATATACCAGCGCAGTGATGGAGCAAGTTTAACAATTATTAGTGACTCCCTTACACAGATTTACATACAAAATTTAATGCCTGTCTTGATAATATGTACGGCTTACAATTAAAGTCGTATTGTAGCTTTATGCGAAGTACATTGCATTTAATGCATTGTTACCGTATGGAGGGGGCGATGAAAATTATGATTGAAAATTGGGTCACAAATATTCCAATTTTAAGAAGTCCATAGTGAGATGTTATGTGCAACCATTGGATAAACACGACACACACTCAAGCACCTTTTTATTAAGTCGTCAGTAATCTAAATATCCGTCTTTAAATTTGTCAAATCTTAAAGTTGATTGCTATTCCCTATGTTCGAGAAACCGGAGACTTCATTTGCCTACCGTAACCTGATTCCATTCTGTACAGAGAGGGCTCGTCTGTAGCCTTGGTTAGCATGTTCTCTAGATATCGCAAAAAATAGAAACTTCTGGCCTTGGGTTGCTGATAGATTAGGTCACCATTAATCTGCAACAAATGTGATTGGAGACGTGTACCACAGACTTGAAGAAACATGGAAGGACTTACCTGTGTCTGTTGTCCAAGTATAGTTCCACTCCTTGCCTTATACTAGATGCATTCGATGCCTAGCGTGGAGCTACTTTAGATGCTGGAGGCGACAGCTTTGTGTACAATTTTCGAGCTCTTCATTTCCACTAAATGTTAACTTTTTTTTAAATGTTTATGTTAAAATTTTTATTTCGGGTACTGGATAAAAACATGACTCAGATTTCAGGAGATGACTTAAAGACGAAAGGAAATTTTCCTACTAGCATCAGTATAATTTTGATTCTCAATATCCTACCAGATAAAAATGAAATATTTATTATTTCCACTAAAATCAATTATAATATGACATAAAGATTTACAAAACACACAATTGCATGAGTGATCTTAAGATTTCCCATCATCTATTATCATAAGATGCTGATGCTTGGAATGCTCAGATGTAACACAAGATTAGGCAACAGAAAATACATATATAAAAAAAATTTGTAAAAGTATTATTGTAAAATATAAGAAAGGTTTCAAATTTAAAATTAATTGACACAGAAGCAGAAATTTCTCTGCAGATGTTAAAATATTTCGGTACATTTAGTTACTTGATAATATAATAACATAATCTTAAATAATATTCTTCTTCCTCAGCAACATTACAGCCTGTGTCAAGTTAGGACTGTCTCCGTGAGTCTACTCCATCCAACTCTATTTGGAGTCACAGAGTGCCAACGAAATAGGTATGTATGTTTTCTTCAAATATTTCATTCTGTATTTCACTGGTGGGAAACCCGCAACTTTGATGAACATTCGGCCTCCGTGAGTTTCTTATGCGGCCTTTATAAGAGCTGATACTTGTATAAATTTATATTTATGTATATCAGCTTTTCACAAGCTGTGGGCCTTGCCCCCTGAGGGGGCGTGATAACTCTACGAGGGGGCTCAAGCACATTGAAAAGTTTGGAAACAAAAAAAACATTTAAAAAATACATATTAATTTACGGAGAGTAAACAAACAAAATACCTTCTGACATAATTAAAATAAAATACACATTTACACTGATATAATACACTTATAACAGTATCAGTACTGCACAATGTATTTTACTTATAATTTGACAATAGTAAGTTAAGAACAAGTTTAATAATTACCAGTGACCACATGGGCATTGGCATAACGTATACCCACGCATCCCGGGGGATCCAGGGTTCTAGGGGGTTCAAAGCCTGGTTGCCGCCAAGTACCTATCCTTGTAAAATCCAACTTGGGGGCTCAATACCTGACTTTACAGGGGGGCTCAAATGTTCTCAGTTACGCCACTGCCCCTGAGCTTGTCATACACAAAGTTATATACAAAAATTAACACTTGTCTTGAGAGTTTGTATAGTTTATAATTAATCCCTTAAATGCCGATTAAAAATTATGCGATTCGCTCCCCAATTCCATCGTTTTCCACGTAAGGGCGCGTGTGTTATGTATTGGGGAGGGGATATAAGGATAAATAAGCAAATGCTCTGAAATAAGTAAATCCTTCACAAACACTGTCAAGGTCCTTTTAATGTATTCCAAAGCCTTCGGAATAATTGTATGTATGGCAGGGAACAAAAAATATCTTACTTTGGAAAGACGTATATATACGTTCTAGGCAATTTATGCTTTGGCTGAGAGAGACGTTTATATACGCCGGTAGTACTTAAAAAGGTTTTAGAACTATTGTAGCTTTAACGTAAAAGTGTAGTATTATTGAATTAAAACTTTATTATGTTTGGGGGAGCGAGGAAAATTGAGATTGAATATTGGGTCGCAAAAGTTGAAAGTTTGAGAAGCACTGATGTACATAGATTACAACAATTTTAAAATCAATGGAATTAAATAAAGAACGGCATGAATGTATGTATGTTTCAATGACTACTTGTCAGATTTGTAGTCAGAATACTACTAGTAGTACGACTAGTTCTACTATTCATTTCAAATGTTAGAACGCCCTCTAGTGATACATGTTAACGTTACCATACATGTTATATATGATCTCTATGATCTATTTTCTTACTATTATTGTTGTGACTGATTACATGTATGTTAAAATATATTTTTTGCATTGATGACATGTAAATATTAATGAATTGTTTTATTATAAATTTCTGTTGAGTGAGATACAACAATTATGCACTAAAAAGGACGCTTTTCGCTTATCTAATGTAAATCTGGTAATGTGCTGGTAACATACTCGTCTCGTGTGTTGCTAACGGCCATTGATAAAATTTAGTTATTTTGTTACTTATTCTGTGGTTTTACTAGTACTTTTGTGTTATTGTATCTCTAGAAAGTATACGCTTTCATTGAGAAATGATTTAACATTCGTTCTTAATGTGAATAATAAAATATTCTACATTGTTTTGTCAAATAGCAAATAAATAAGAATAATTTTTTTTGTATATTTCTATATAATGCACCTATAAAATTGCACAAAAACTGTAATAATTTCACTGAAGTCGCAATTACCGGTAAATTAACCCGTGTGCTCTCCTTTATTACTACCTAATAAACGTGTGGCCTCTAATGGTAAAAATGTTTCCCACCTTTGTAATAATTAATTATATGGTTTTCGAACAAAATATACCTGACTTATTTAATTTCCACCATACATTCTACATTGAATAAATGTTCTAGTTCAACTTTATTTCTAATAATATATCAGAATCTCATATTTTTCATTTCCCCAAATTTAAAATTTAGAAAGCAAATGTGAATGAAAGAATCAGTATTACTTTAATATCACCGAATTAAAAATCAGAAATATCATAATATACGTTTGTTTTATACTAGATATACTTCAACCGGAAAATATACAGATAAGGAAATAAAAATATCTATCAGATCACAAGAGGGACTATTTATCTAGAGTTACATTTATTACTCACCAGATGGAATAGTTTATATTTAAGGAAAGAACCTAGACAGAGAGAGAGAGAGAGTTAGAGAGAGAGAGATTGGTGGCAGTTTTGCTATATTTCTCAAGATTTTTGAAGCTGTCAATAATTCATAGGGTTAAACGTTGGTGATTACCTCTCTTTCATTCGAAAAAAAATCATAAAGTCATTCCTTTTTCCGTACGAAAGGGAAATTTATTTCTTAAGTATTTTGGTTTAGTTACTTCACGTGAATGTGAAAAAAATTTATGCTTTTCTTTCGAAAAAGAAATGGTTTGAAGTAAAGTTATAAACGGAATAGAAAGAAATACCAAAAAGAGTCACAGCTTTTAAATCAAGGTAAATTTTATTTTATCTTCTTTTTCTTTTAAAGAAAGCGTCAGTTTTGCTTAGGGAAAGGCATTAAAAACGTAAATAAAGGCACAAAGTAGTTTTAACAGTTTAAAACAGCTTCTTTTTCTTTTTTAAAAAATTGTATGCCTTTAAATTTGAAAGTAGCATTTATTTGGTGAACATAATTTACACGTTTAAAAGATATTTTGCGATTTGACTTTTGGCAGTTTAAAATCTTTAAGAGTACTGCATGTTTAGAAAATGATAAAAAAAAAGTTATCTTTGGTTAATAGAGAGAGTATCTGAGTAAATTAAAATCACACCTTTGTGCAACTGATCATTTTCATCTTCTAAGCTTAATATTTTTTAAAACTGTTCGATTATAAAATTTTCTGAATACGTTAAGGTAGGCAATTGCTGGAATATAATTTAACAAAATACAAAACAATATATTACAATTAAATTGAATATATTCTTACCAGATAATTATTTCATTTGTTAAATTTATATTCTTTATAATTAAACAATATATGTAATAAGTTACAAATGTAAAGCAGCTGTTGAAGTTGGTGCATTACAAAAAAACTTTTTCTAAGTTTTGAAAATTATATATGTTTTTATATTATATATATATAAGTATGAAATTATATCAGAATATCTAATATACAATGATATGCACATTTATATGTATGTAATATATTAGTATAGATCCATATGAGATGCAATTTTTTCAATAGTACTAGCGCATTAAAAAATAATAACTTCTTCATAAAAATGTATTTTTAAACAGAGCATGAGTTAATCTTCTCATTTCGCTGAAAAATATTAAAATATAATCCCTGTTTACAAATTTCTTTGTAAATATTTAATAAAAAACTAACAATTAAATCATTTTATTACAATTCCTAAATAGCTACTTATTCGCTGAATTATATATAAATGGAGATAAATAGAGCTTTTTAATTACAAATATATTTCAAAACGGCTTAAATAAATATAAATTATTTAAATAATAATATTAATTAAATAATATATTTAAAAATAAAACGGCTTTAGTCTTAATTTTAATATGAATATTCAATTATATAAATGCTACAGTATTTAATAGCAAATTTCTTCAAATGAGAAAATATTTAAAATTTGTCATATAGCCATAAATACAATCCTTTTACATATAATTTTATACGAAGAATACAGTACTATTTTTAATAAGGCATTTTGAAAAAAATAGTTAAGTAAATAAAATCATCTTAATCAGCATATATTTCTTTAACTGAAGTTTTATTTACGTATTCAGAGTTAATTTATGAGATAAAAATGCATTAAAATGGTAAACAATGAGTTATAATTTTTGAAATTTTAGAATGCTGTAAAAATTAGAGCTTGTGATATCTTTCTGTATTAATTCTAATATTAAAATTTATCATCTGTTTTTTTTTTTCCTATTATAAGTCAGAAGTTAATTTAAATATTCTTGAGCTTTAACTGTGTATATTGTTACAAATAGTTTATTATCCCGAATGTGATGACCGGCGTTATTTAAGTAGAGTTGTGTTTTGATTTCTAAATACTTATGACTTGTCACGCAGGTAAGGCTTTGTGTGTTAAATCAGTGTTTTTCAAACTGTGGGGCACGCCCCCTGGGTGGGGGTGATAACTCTGCAAGGGGGGCGAGAGCATATTGAAAAGTCAAAAACAAAAGATTATTTAAACAAAATTATTAATTTACTGAAAGTAAACAAAAATATACATTTTTCATAATAAAAAATAAAATACATATTTACCATGATGTAATAAGTTTATAGATGTATCAGTACTGTATAATATATTTAATTTAACAATACTAAGTTAAGAACAACATTAATAATTACCAATAACCCCATGGGCTTGTCATGCATAAAATTATATACAAAAATTAACACTCAACTTGATATTTTATATGGTTTATAATTAATCCTTTAACTGCCGATTAAAAGATACGCGATTCGCTCCCTGATGCCACTATTTTTCACGTGGGCAAGCGTATGTGATGTATTGGGGGGGGGCAACGAAAAGTATTAAATAAGCAAATCCTCTGAAATAAGTAAATCCTTCGCAAACACTGTCAAAGTCCCTTTGTGACGGGATCATCGCGTTTTCAACTAAAACTCCTCTTGGGTTCTTTGGTGCCGAAAAGGCAAATTCTGTCCAACCAAACCCAGAAGCGAAGCGTGATTATGCAAATTAAGAACATTTTAAATAGCAGAAGTTAAGTGTAAGAAGGTGGCTACGGGAAGTGATTATACTAGGTTTATGTGTTCAAGTGCGTAAGCCAGTGTTTCTCAAACTGTGAGGCACGCCCCCCTTGGTGGTCGGTCGCGACACCCTTACGAAGGGGGAGCGAGCACATCGAAAATAAAAGATTTAAAAAATAATTAATTTACTCTCTCTCTCTGGAGTGAATTAAAACAAAATATTTTCAGACATAATAAAAAATGCACTTTAACTCTGATATAATTTATAGGCGATATAAATCATCTTTCTCTCAAAAATAAAAACTTCTTCAATACCTAATTAGCTATCTTTGATCTAAAAAAACAAATAAAAAAACTTTTATTTGATTTGCTGTAATCTCATGATGAGTGATTTTTACTACTCTTTCACAGAGAAAAAACAAATCCCAGACACAGAATCGAAAAAATTTAGGAACATAAAAAATTCATCACTGTGATTATTTTTGAAATACTGCACATTATAGCTGTAATCTTTTTTTGCTGATAATCTGTTTGACCTTCTAAGTTATTGGTACAGTTAGTTATGACACCTCTTTTATGTGTTAGTTTCTCATTTAGGGAAGTTGTAAGTAGTGTATTTCTGTGTTGCGCTTTTTTCCGTGCAAAAGAGTTTTATGATATTTGGAAAACCACGGAGAGCACTTTGAAGGATTACTTGGCCAAGACTTATTTTTATGAGCATTCTCAAACATATAAAGAATAATGAAAAACGTTTTACACAATTTTTTTAGCAATAACATAAATATGATCATAACCCAGGAGTGGTCGTGCGGGACACACAGATCACAAAATCGTTAATTCTGGCAAAACTGTTTATTTGCTACCAAAGAAAAATTGATAAGTTCTTGAAAGTAGGTAAGTTTACTTTCTCTTAATTAAATTATTCACTGGAATCACGATTTGTATCGTGTACAATAAAATAATTATAAAAAAAAAGGATTGGGGTTACTCAATCACCCAGCGTGACCATTAACCCTAGTATCGAGTTTGTGTCTTCCCCCGGGATCAAACATTTTGAAGCCTTCTCGCTTTAAATATTAAAAATAACACTATTATTTCTTCATTGGAATTTTATGTTATTTTTCATTGTTTAACATTAATTCTAAATGCTAATTCCGTGTGAGTCTTAAACATACAGTTCGCTTAAAACAAATTATAATATGAGCATTTTCATTTTAAAATATCATTTTACATTTTCGTAAACATTGTCGCGCATTTAGGTTTACTCTTCTGACAATTCAGCTATTTATCAAGAATGTTTTAGTTTTTTAAAAAATGAACTCGTTCGAAGAGCGGGTACTTCAGGCAGTATAATTTTAATGTATCAGTGCTGCACAAGGTATTTTATAACTAATTTATTAATACTAAATTAAGAGCAAGTTTAATAAGTATTAGCGACTTCCATGGGCTTGTCTTGCAGAGGAAAGTTTTTCAAAGGAAGGTTTACGATTAGAAATTGACACTCTGAGTACATTTTCTATATTTGGCTGAGATCTGTATTTTGTCTTGACAGCAGCCACCGCATCTTACAATCTGTTCCAATTTAAAAATTCGAGAAAAAAATTAAAATATATATTACTTAAAATATATAGAAAATTTAATATACTTATCTTACTAATTTGTACGGTTTATAATTAAGATCGTTTTGTAGCTTTAGCGTCAAAGTGCATTATTATTGTATTCAATACATTATTATTGTATAAGGGGGCGCGATAAAAATTATGATTGAAAAGAGGGCGCCAGTATTGACAGTTTGAGAAGCACTGGCGTACGCTAAAGTAAGAGATGTTATGCGACATTCAAGAGTTAATCTATCCGTGCCAGAGCGTTCAAGTCAAGGTGGATACCATTCCACACGAGATAAACCACAACTGAGTTACTGCTTACCCAGGATACAGAGGTGGGAGTGTTCAAAATTAATACTAGGAACTGTGTATTTACTGAGGTTAAGAGTAAGCGGTAAAGTTAAATAAAGTGATCAGGGTCACGATTATTTGATAGTACATATTGTGTGTCCCTTCACCTCAGATCCACTCGGTTAAAATATTAATATCCTTATTGTATATTGTTTAAGTTAAGATCTTAATAAAAATATATTAAGGTTATGACAACACCTGGTTCTTCATTCACTCCCCCACCTCTAGTTCATGAGGAAAATTTAGGAGTAGGGCAACCCTCAAGGACCAATGCTTTACACCTTTATTCCTTTCGGAAAAATTTTATGGATAGCAGTGCATAGAAAAGATCGTACTTCGGAAAGACGTATATATACATCCAGTGTAATTAACGCTTTGGCTGAGCGAGACCTTTATATACGCCGGTTGCACTTAATAGGTTAAAGTAGTATTGCAGCTTTAGTGTCTAACTATAGTATTATTGAATTTTAAGTATATTTAATAAGTATATTTAAATGTATATTTTTAATTATCTTATCACATATGCATATCTCGAACAGCTCAAATGTCTTGCGAACAACTGTTACAGGAAAGTTTTCGAGCAGCTGTGAGAGTGAAGGCGTTCTATACACATAACGATTTGCTCTGGCGTCAGCCGTGTCCTATTTTCACACTGAAAAATTAATCACCGCTTTTTCTGCTTCGGAAAAGGAACATCTAATTGTTTGAATGGAATTGTATTTCGTATTATTTAAATTGTATTTTTATTATTAATGTGCTATGTATGTTCATTTATATGCTTACATAATTCCTATTCAATTATTATTAATGTTTACAACTTCTGTTTTATATGTATTTTTTGTATATCAATAAACTTTATTGTCGTGCCTTTCACCAATGCCATCAGGTCGTATGTACCTTTTGCGTGATGGCAACATGTTCTTTGCTTCGAGTTGTTTGTGTGGAATATTCATTTGCTGTACTGTTTCTCGCTTGGAGAGGGTCTCGCCGCACATTTGTCTAACTAAAAAAGTTGTTAAAAAGCAAGAGTCATCATTTAGCCCCGTGCGGTGGACATCAATATTATTTCTTTTATTCCGCTCACGCTCTTGTTGATGGTCTCAAACAAAATGAAGATCCATTCTGTGTTTAAAATATTAAATATTAGAATCAAAATATTATACGATATAGTTACGTAGATCGGGTTTCAAGAATTTTATGCAAATCAGTCGCAAAGAACAAGGCAGTTCTTTAATAGCGATGGCAATTTATTGTCTAGAAAACAGTACTTGAAATACAGGATTCAACAGCAATATTCACAGAAGAAATCTCAGAAGGTCTTCACACCTCCAACAGCACTAAAACGCAATTATTCGTGTTTAAAATACACGTATGTAAAATATTATTCACAAGCACAGCCGAGCTAATCAGTTATCACTTTCAAGGGTCGTTTACTAATCGCTAGTCAAAACAATACTCACTAGTCGCTGGTCAAAACCAGACTGACTCAGTTTGGCAAGCGTCTCCCTATTTAGAGCTCTAACGGACTTTCTAAAAAAATTCACTTGCTTCACATATCGTGAAATTAGGGTATTTCTCCACTTATTTCAAAGAATCCAGAGGGTCCCAAACTCGCCAAAAATGGTCACCAACATGATCGCCAAACTGATCACCAAATTAGTCGTCAAGTCACCAACTTGGTCGTCAAAAATGACTCTAAGAATTTGCCAAGTTCTCATTGAATCACCATTATAATGTTAGAGACGTAATTTCTTATGAATATTACAGTTTTAACGTTAATTAAATATAATTTGAAGTGCTATTAATATAAAGGAATTAAACATCCAAATACAAATTATTTACACTAATTTGCACAAAATTCGTTACAATATTTTTGATGAATTTGACGAAAAGCCGAGGTTGTCATTTTTACTCCCATCTTGTTCATGACGTAGGGCGACGAAGAACCTCATTGGCTAGAATTTTGAATAATTATTTCAGATCACTAGGAAAAAGCTGTTCTAAGACGTTGCTATGGCAACTGGGTAGAAATTGCTCAAAAGAGTTACGTGAAAAAAAATCCTCTAAATATGTATACGTGTGATAAGGCCTTAAAAAACGAATGGATAAAATCAAATTGCATTTTTATCTACAAATTATGAACTCAGATTATATTATATCAAGCAAACATTATTTTTAATTTCCTGATATTAAAAAGAATATAAGCAAAAATGTTCCATCTGTAGTCTTTTTTCGTGAAAGTAAATTATTATTACAATGAATGTGTTGCTTCGAGGTAACAGAATTGATTGAATATTCCTAAGAAACATGGTCAAAACTAGTTGAAATGTTTCTTTATTTCATAAAAAAATAATGGTGTATATGTGCCTTTTTGATCATTCGTATGACATTTTACGAGTATCTCTTTTACTACAGACCATTAACGTATCCCTTTATTGGAGGAACGTCAAGAGAATACGACATATATTTCAGTATTTTTCATTTTGTATCAAGATAAAAATATACGTATAAGGAAGCAATGCTTCATATATCAATTTCTGTAATCTTCATCTCTTATTTGAATTGCATTTCAATACATTCAAATTTCGTATACGGTGTTTTCAAAACTATTGCACTCTAGTTCCTGATAAATCTCAATGGACGCTTCACATTTAAAAATAGTTGATATGTATTGTGCCTTTATGATACACTATGCCGAGATTTTGTAATACAGTGCGTATTCTGACATCAATAATTTTTTTTTTAATTTTTGACAACAAAGAATTATTTACATACATAAATATATACATAGATGCACTCTTGAAAAGAATTGTCCTGACAGGACGTTTTTGAATATTGCAGAAGGATAACATATACTGATTTTTAAATGAAAATACGAAATATTGAATAATATATTACGAGGAAATCAAATATTTTCGATAAAGAGATGAATTGTGAAACTATATATGTATGTGTGTATTTCAAGATAATATTGTTTTTTATTGATAGAAGAATAGAAAATTCTTCACTTTATATATAAAATGTTTTAAAGCAAAAAGTAAATTATTTTCTCTAAATTTTTTGAAAATATTTCACGAAAAATAGGGAAAAAAATTGTAATGCTTAAATTACAATACTTTGTTTTGAATTACTTTTTTTTAATTACGTTTTTTTACTCTGCAATAAAATATTACTTATTTCATAAAATTAAAATAAAAAAAAATGAAATTCCATATTTACTCGAATAAGCCACGCCCGAATTCTCAAAGAGATTATGTGGAGAAAGAAAACGAGAACAATTATAGGTTCTAAACTATTTTACCAAATTGACTCATCCAATGTATTTTTATATTCGATTCTAAGACACAACCAATTTTCAGTAGCTTTAATACTGGGTAAAAAAGTGCGGTTTAGATTTGATAGTATCTTAATATTTTGTGCGTTTGGGTCAATTTCTGTCATCCTCAATTTCAAACTTAGTTTTTCTTGAAACGAATTCAACGCTGACTACGAATATGTATGGCTCTTGTCGAAATTATAATTAGTTAAAAAGTTATGCCCAACTGTTTCTTTGAAATTCGTCCCCTCTTTCAATAGTCTGTTTCGTGACATGCCCACAACTATTTATTTTTTTTTGACCCTGGAATCTTACCAAAGTGTCCCATTTCACTCGAAATTTGACCAGGAATCTAAATCTGGTCACCGTTTCGCGAAATTCCTGTAACTGTTTTTGAAAATGAAACGCCTTCTTGAAAAAACCCGACCTATTTGGCGTGAAATTCAACTTACCGACCGATTTTAAGAAACTGGGTGTCATTCCAACAGGGAGCCGTTCCCAAACCCGAAGACATTTAAAACATTACTCTGCGATTATTAGAACTCGATTTATATTGCACTTTGGTAATGCATTTCTATGACAAGTATCAGAAAAACACCGAAAAAAAAGTAAAAAAAAAAATTTAATTGCGGTATTATCATTTTGACACGTTTCTCTTTCAAATGGGCTTAATTGCAACATATTTCTCTTTTCCGTTGGTTTGGGTAATTTTTTTGTCATCCTCCAATTCTTACCAAACTTAGTTTTCTTGCAACGAATTCAACGCTGATCACGAATATGTATGGCGCTTGTCGAAATTCCAATTAGTCCAAAAGTTATGCCCAACTGTTTCTTTGAAATTCGTCCCCTCTTTCAATAGTTTGTTTCAGTGACATGCCCACCACTATTTTTTTCTTTTTCCCTAGAAACTTACCAAAGTGACCCTTTCACTCGAAATTTGCCCAGGAATCTAAATCTGGTCTCCGTTTCGCGAAATTCCTGTAACATTTCTTAAAAATGAAACACCTTCTTGAAAAAAACCCACCTATTTGGCTTGAAATCCAACTTACCGACCGATTTTAAAAAACCGGGTGTCATTCGAACGGGGAGCCGTTCCCCTACCCGAAAACACTTAAAACATTACTCTGCGCTTATTAGAAATCGATTTATTGCACTTTGGTAATGTATTTCTATGAGGAGTATCAGAAAAACACCGAAAAAAAAAGTAAAAAATTTTATTTGCGGTATTATCCTTTTTGAAACGTTCCTCTTTCAAATGGGCTTAATTGCAACATATTTCTCATTTCCGTGCGTTTGGGTCATTTTTTTGTCATTCTCCAATCCTTACCGAACTTAGTTTTTCTTGCAACGAATTCAACGCTGATCACGAATATGTACGGCGCTTGTCGAAATTCCCAAAAAATCCCAAAAATTATGCCCATCTGTTTCTTTGAAATTCGTCCCCCCCTTTTTAATAGTTTGTTTCAGTGACTTGCCCACCATATTTTTTCTTTTTCCCCAGAAACTTACCAAAAGGCATTTTTCCCCTAAATTTAT
>BMAV01012428.1:36636-72275 GCA_019973955.1 Trichonephila inaurata madagascariensis | reverse complement strand
ATGCTTCTATTATAATAATATTTAGCCTGTATATAGCTCAGACCACTCTACAGAGGGTCAACTATAATTTTTGAAATATATAACTTGGAAGTGGGTTTATCCATATTTTACAACAGAGGGGAGCAATTTTAAGAAAAAAACGCCGATAATTATTTCAATGGGTGGTAACTCTGAAAATAATGTGAATTTTTCAACAATTCTAGTTGAGCCTCTGTAGAGAGATGTGAGCTATATACAGGCAAAATATTATTTTAATAGAAGCATTTTTCACAAAAAGAGAACATTTTGAAAAAAGACTATTCTAAGATAATTTTTTGCCAAATTATTGTACTTAAATAATTTTTTTTGTCAAAGTGTCCTTAAAACCATTTTATACATGTATTCTAATCTAAGTGACACTAAATATCATGAAAATTATCCATTTATGCGCTTTTTTAAAATCACGGTTCCGAACGTAGTCGGATACCTTAATCTAAACAGTCTTACCGCTATTTCCTCGGCGAATAGCTACAATCCTTATATCGCCAATATATTCTTTGATCCAACGTGATCCGGTTAAGGGATAATCTTCTGGTCTCGGATCCACTTAGAAATCAACTTCACAGGCACTATTAGACCGACTTTTAGAACACTCTTATAGACTCTTCTCCTAGAACTTCACCTAGCGCTTCTAGAATTCCGCGTGAATACTAACGTTCCAATATATACAATTCCTAATCTGCATAACTGCGTTCTCCTCTTGGGTTGGTTGGAAAGAGTTGCCATTCTGGCCTCAGATATCCCAAGAGGATTATTAATAGAAGTACCGATAAAGCCCCGTCACAACATCTCTGTCTCCCATTGCTTAATATTACATCATGCTTCAAATTGTGTGTGCATATATTTCTGCATACACACAAAATCCTAAACCGTTTGGAAAAAGAGGTATGAACATGAAATTTTTTTGTGAGCTAGATAAATTCTTTTAGGATACATGAAACATTCTTTATAGCATGCAGAGTGTACTTATAAAAAGCACACATTGACTGTTTTTTGTGTTCTACAATTATAAAATAAAAAATAGTTTGAAAATTAAAATAAAATTCTTCCATTTTCACATTTAAAAACTTATCACACGTGCATGTATTTGGGACAATTTTTACTCAGTTGCTATAGTAACAGCTTTGAACAACTTCTTGCTAGTGAGCTGAAAAAATTGTTCGAAATTAAAATTGCTCCAAATTTTAGCCAATAGGGTTCTTCGTCTTCTACGTCATAAACAAGATGGCAGCTTCAGTTTCGTCAAGCGAGTATCAGAAATGTTCATATTAAAATGGAACGAAATGATGGAGAGCAATTTGAAGTTCTATACCTATGGAATTCTAAAACCTCCCATTTCTCGAGGGATATAAAAAAATAATATTGGATGGTAGTTTTCGAAGCAGAAAAATCGGCGAGTAATTTTTCATTGTGGAGATAGAGCGCTGCTGACGTCACAGCATGTCATTTTGTTTACGGCAACTCTTCACCCTCAGCTGCTTGAAAAAATTGGGCTAAACGGTTGCTCAAAAATGCGTGCGTGATAATGCCTTAAGCATTATACTTAAATATATGCAATGTAAAAACGATCCCTTTTTTGGAGTGAGTGAGTGAGTGAATATTAACGTCGCATTGTTCAGCTACACGAGGACTTTAGGCGACGGACCACGTCATTTTGAACCATGGTCAAGTGACGTGGAGGACACCTGTGCTAGCACCCCCTCTCCTAACTACCACACCACATCAACGGGAGGACGTTTCAGCTCTCGACAGATTTAGCGTGCATCGCTGCCCTACACAGTGGGTCTTTAGAGGTACTGGGCTCGAACTCATGATATGCCTGCCATGATCCGATACCTTGACCCCTGGGCTACCACAGCCCCTCCCTTTTTTGGAACAATTAGGGCAAAAAAAATTGATTACTCAATTTGTTAAGAAATTTCCTCCTTGTTAAATCCTAACTATTGAAAGAAGCAAGACACAGAACAACACTAATAGTAATTAAAACAAAAACAAAAAATGATAAAATAAATGTTTATTTATAGCATATAAAAATAATTTGATCGATGGAAGACAATGATACATATTCACCTCTATCAAATTATCACGAACACTTTTTTTCATGTTAGATAATTATAAAAATTGTGCCATATACAATCATCTAACAAAGTATGATTATTCCATTGCACATAGAGTATTAAAATGAAAAAAAAATACGAAATAAAATTTATCGTTGAGAACATACATAATTCTATGAATAATTTTGATTGTATATATTAGCCTCACATATTTTATACATAATAAAATCAAATGCAGTAGCTCGCTAAAATAGTCTATTTCCTTTTCCCACATAACATCTACGTTTTGAACCTAAGCGTTGCTATGTAAAATAGCTCAATATTTACAATCACTTGTGGAATTTTGACAAAGGTATCATGTTCTCTATAATGTGGTTGCTTCATTAAAAACTGAATTTATATATCAGCCATTAAATTAATTTTAGACTTTTATATAAACTACATGTTTCTGTTGATTATTTTAAACACTCAGGCTCGTCTGTCTTGCATAAGCTTTTGTTCTTAAATGTTCGTCTTTTGGAGACGCTGAAAATGAGATTTTTTTCATCCGATCTGCAACTTTTTTCTCCCACTGTTTTCTTCAGTTGTTAACAGTCACAGTTGCAGGAGCACATTTCTTTTGTGGATCTTCGAGGACGAGGAAGAAGACCGGCTGCCACTAAAATAAAGTTCATGTTTATTAATGTATAATTGTTTATCATTTAAAAAGCTTTGAAATCCATATATATTTATTTATAAGATGCTCTTTTAGATTCTGTTGCATATTTAAAAATTTTGATTTAAAAAGTTTGCTAGAAACAATTTAATGCTTCAAGTTCATTTTTCTAAGGGAAACCACATTAAAAGTCAAAAATAAATTAAGAAAGCCTCAACTAAATATTTGAGGAGTTTTTTTTAATTAAGCATAAAATAAACACAGAACTGTATCTAAAAAAAGTGCATCTAATAAGTTTTTTTTTATTCAATATTAAAATAAATTAAAGAATTGGATTTGATAACATTTGTTTAATTTTTCTCACTAAAGAAAATATTATTAAACATTTTCTTTTTCAATAGCAAATCTTTATATATATATATATATACTCTATTTAATAATCAAAATACATCAAATAAACATTTTGACTTGATGGGATCTCAAACTTTATCAGTGGCGTAATTGCGGTGGGGGCCTGTATTCTAGGGGGCCCACAGCCTGAGAGATGCCAAGTATGTACCCTTTGTAAGATCCGACTAGGGCCCCCAAACTTGACTTTGCAAGGGGCCCTAATATTCTCCGTTACGCCACTGAACTTTATTCTAATAAGATTAAATGACTTCGGCAAACTTATTTTATATTTATTACTTTAAATTAATTTACGAATTAAATTGTTTTACAAAGTATGACATCTCTCGCGTTCTTCCTCTAACATAACCTCTTTGTTCTTTGACGGCCACGATTAATGGCAAAACTTTTCCAACCCAAATCCAAGAAGTGAAACGAAGCATAGATGCAAATAAGATAACCTTTAAAAGGATAGAAAGTTTAGTGAGCAAAAATGGCAATTTAGAGAAAGTTCAGTGTAGAAAAGATAGAAGTGTTGATCGACGGCTTAGAATCAAGACGCCCCCTCGCCAATCCAAACAAGGTACATACCATTGTACTACCCTAGGAGAAAGATTTGAATCAGCCTGGACGTTAAGAATTCAACCAAGGTAGGAAGATTATATTCTGAACGCTAGTATATTATTGAGACGAGATTAGGCGCGGATATAATATATTTATATTGATAAGTGATCTAATTGCGCGATCTGAGTTAGTTAAGCCTACGCGGGTTGGTTTATTCTCACTTAATATAAGTTTGTGTTCGATACCTAAGTAATCTAAGTTAAATTCTTAATAAAAGTCATATTAAGAATTCTAAAATGTCTCATCATTCCGAGAATCGCATACCTCTAACTTACGCGGAAACCCCACGACATAGCTATCGGATGATGGCCATGTCGCAAAAGGAATTACCTAATTTTAAATGATGTAACAAATAAAGATATATATATATATATATATATATATATAGAGAGAGAGAGAGAGAGAGAGAGAACACGCTAAAAATGAAGTAGTCCAATTTTTTCAATAAAATAAAATTAAAAATCAGTAAACGGAAAAAATTGTATTACTTTTATCAATCAAGATATCAAAAAATTATATACTATAATATAAGTGCATTATAGTATATAATTTTTTGAACTTTCTGGAAATAAACCTTTTGATTGAGATATCAACGATTGATAAGTCACGAAATAACACCGAAAATCTTGGTGAAATAATTTAGTTTTCATATAACACTGATAATTCTTACATTTTGCTGCGGCCTTTTTAGCTTTAGATGATTTCTTGTTCGGTTGCTTGACCGCGGAAATGCAGGACATGACCATCCTTTCTCCCATCAGCTGGACAAGTTTTGGGTCAGTGCTGAAGTTGCCGAAAGGAGTCATCAGCTGTGGAAATGAAAAGTAAAATAAAATTAGTCTGACATTTCAATGCACGTAATGATGTCAAGAAGTTTTTCCTCCGTTAATAAACTCTCATGTTTGCTCTAATAAATTTCAAATAAATCGGTAAAAAATTGACGGATATAAAATATGATTTTGCAATTGTTGAAACCATTTCATTTTATAAAAATTTTTTTTATGCCGTATCAAGAATTTAACCATTCTTTGTAGGTAATGTTAAGATAATCGAAATTAAAAGCTCTTACGAGTTTCCAATTTGTAATAAAGTTGTTTTAGTCGTTTCACAAACATATTTAAAATAACGGCACTTTTTCCTTCCAGGGGGCAGGCAACAAAAAAATCTCCAAATGGCAGTAAAAATTTATTATTTGAGGTAAACCTACCACACAATTCATGAATTTGAGTGCTTATGGCGCATGCAGAGGCGTAACGTACACCCCCGCATCATAGGGAGGGGCAGTGTACTAGGGCTCAAAGGCTATGTGGTGTGCTCGTTTTGCCATCCTGTGTAAAATCCAGCTAGGGGCCCAAAATCTGACTTTGTAGGGGGGTCCTAATATTCTCCGTTACGCCACTGGGTGCACGTGCAGAAAGACAACTAAGAAAAGAACACCTTATTCTATTTTTGGCGTTTGATTCAGCAAATATATATATATATATATATATATATATTTAATTGTTATTTTTCGAGACGGAAAACTACCAAAATAGCATATTTCGTATTTTTACACATTAAGTCGCGAAAAATATTTTCTTCCCACTAAAACTTATTGTACAGAAAGTGGTGTATATATTCTTTGGATGTTTTCATGTTTCAATTACTCACTTTAAATAAGGAAAAGCCAACGGAGCTCCAAATATTTCAATTTAAATGTTTTGAAAAGAAATGATTGATAATATCACCACTAATTTCGGTTCAATTATCTCATCAGGTGTTTGAGTTATATTTAAACGCGAAATTTGTTTTTGCTTCAGTTTTTTTCCCTTTTAGACAACGGATGAGGAACTCTGGAAGTGGTAATGTCTTTAAACAGGTTTATTTTTAAACTTTCTAGATCATTGCCTCATAGTCTTATTTTCTCCCATATGTGCACCTGGATGAAACTATTTCTACACGTCTTTCTTCAGCTCTGTATTTATTACCCGCAAACAAGGATGTGGTTGAAATTAAATGTTAAAATAGTTAACACTATTTTTGTTCTCTTTTTCCTTTGCTTTTAAATGCTAGTTTCTAAATTATTTTTAGGTGCGTTAATGGCTTAATCTAAATATAAAGAAATAGAGATTATAAATTTATAAAAGCGTGAAGTACTTATATATAATTAAAATAGTATACAAAACAGAAATTTAATTTTGTTTGCTATGTTTGTAACAGAATGAGTTATATTTTTTTTGTTAAACACCTCTGATACACTGTCGTAGCTAGTTCTGAGTGGGCCCTGTATCGAAATTCCTTCGGGGCCCTTTTATAGATATAAGAGCCTTGTTAATGGGACTGTAGATACATTTGTTGAGGCCTCTGGGGCCCGGCGTATCATGGATACGGTGGTAGCTTCGTCCCTGCTCTGATTATTATCAAAAGTAGACGTTACCCACCCGTTTCGCTGGGAATCTCTCGTTATTTCGTATGACAGTATTGTTCTTAAGTTATTGGTAGCTAAATCAAGGAATTAAGCTTTTGATTGTACTGAAAAATAAAAAAGCTCTTAAAATCCCTGTCTTTTGATCTGAAAAGGGTGGGACTTGAATTTTCAAAACGGTGTTATTTAAATGTCAACAAATCAAAAGAAGTCACCAAATGCATTAATCGTTTTCTAAACATGAGCGGAAACACGGTTTTCCACTTTTATCAGCATATCCCGAATTTTGGCGACTTCGCACATACACACACAAACTCTTTCAAAAACAAATAGATGCTACTGCCATCTGTCGATAGTGAAAATGGGGAGTTTAGAAAAGAAAATCATCAAAAATAAATTTGAAAATTTTGAGGAAGGGGGTGGGGCAGAAATATGTTTACAGCTCTCTCAAAGCATGAGAGAAACTACCTGTAAAATTTTAGAACGATTCGATCAACAGTGTGAATTTGTATGAAATCTAGACAAATATACAAGAATTCAAATTTAAACATACGATTTCACATTTATATTATGATGTATAGGGAGTGAATGAGTGAGTAAATATTAAAATCGCACTATTCAGCTACTTGAGGGTTTTTGGCGTCGGACCTCGTAATTTTGAGCAATGGTCAAGTGATGAGGACGACACTTGAGTTGGCATCTCCCTCTTCTAACTTCCACACCACAATAATGGGAGTACATTTGAGCTCTCGACGGATTTAACGTGCATTGTTCCCCTACACGGCGGGACCTTAGCGGTACTGGGTTTGAACTCATGACACGCTGGCCACGAGTCCGTTTCCTTGACCACTAGGCTACCGCGGGCATGATGTATATGGAATTAGCTAGGAAAAGATATTCTAGACATGCACATATCTTTTTAAAAACATTTTTTTTTAAAATTCCTACGTATATATTTTACACATTTTATAATATTTTGTTTTTAAAGATTAATTATAGTGATGCACATGTGTTTATAGTTAAAAAACAACATTCAAATTAAAAGAAAAAAACCCAGATCCTTTTAATTGTTAAATAGAATTTTAGAGAATTATTTAAATGCGCTTTCGTCATAAAAAAATAATGATCCACTATCGAATCAAATAACCAAGAAGTAAAAAAACATTTTATATTTCAGAAAGCTACAAAGCTTCACGAAGACGATACACCTAGACATTTTCATTCTGTGAGCATTCTTTTGTACTTCCTTTCCCTTGCACAAGATCAGAAGGGAAAGTGTGGGTCACATTTCCGCCCCAAACGGAAATAAAATCCAGCTACCCTCTGTTTCAACACGAAGCAGCAAAAGTTTATGGTCAGGAATACCAAAACAATGAACAATAGTTTCAAGAGGGTGAAATATTGTGACCCAGTTTTTCGATGCGGACGGCAGACAAACGCCGCTGGGACGACCTGAAACCTGTTGGGGTTGGAAGAAGACAAAACCCGGTTAATTTCTTTGCTGTTCGATTCGCATCACCGATCTTCCCCCCTGAGGTATGACGTCACGCAGAAAAGCCTCGTTGGCCTAAATCTGCTTTGTGAAAGATCCGCGGGTTCAACAACAGCGAAAGAAAGATAATAAGAAACTATATTATTCATTAGCTCCGTTTTGTACCTTGTCATGTATGTCTTTATGGCTTTGTAATAAGAACAAAAAAAAGAAGTTTGTTTTGTTTCTGTTCTGATAAAGAATTCTTTATTCGTTTCAACGCTGTTCTGTTTTGCTGGTTTATTTTTCCTTTCAGTTTTTATCAGTTTCCACCTTTTTTTCTTTTTAGAGCAAAATTCTCTAAGTTGGTTGCGTTAATAAAAAAATTGTTTAATGTAAAGAGAGATAGTCTTTCGGTTAAATTTTACATAGGCTGGAGAGCTGTTAATTCTATCTAGAGCTGTTTTTTTAACTATCTTAAACAAGGCTTTTCTATTTGAATAAGCAATACCTATAAGATTTGTAAAAAAATGAAGAAATTTTCATCTCTTATTTCTTTTTGCTCCAATTTAAAGATTGTTTTAAATTATTTTTTAAAATACCATAAAATCCCTCGTATAACGCGCACTTTTAACCCCAAAAACAAGAGCGAAATTTACGGGTGCTCGTTATTTGCTAGGGGAAAAATGAGAGCTTTAAAAATTAATGCTGTTTTCGGTTAATGTTAAAGAATAGGACCCGAATTTTTCAGATATAAAAGAAATGAATAATTAATATGATATTCTGGCTTCACTATCCTTTAGAAAGTAGCATTTTTTATCATACTTCCCTTTTTTAACAGAGTTAATTCATTTTTTCTGGTATAAAATGTGTTTCGCGTTTTATCTCCTAAACCGTAATATTAAATGGGCTATGCCTTCCCGTATTAAAATGAAAAAGAAAGTATTCATGGAATATTTTGAAATTTTTAAGAAACACTTTATTGTTAACAGAGATACGAGCTATAATTCTACAAATTTCCATGGAAATTGAGGCATTTTTCTGCCTGAAAATGTGCTTCGCGTTTAGTTCAAGCTCTCGTACTTTTACCAAAAACAGCCTTAAAAAAAAAAAAAAAAAAGATGAGCCTAAAAAGAAAACTAGACTTCTACATAAATCTAAATGCTGTTCATTTTAAAGACATTACATGTTTTTTGAACTTAAGGGGTTCACCCATGTGATGGGTTCAAAAAATCAAACAAAATTTTTTTCATAAATTGCTTCCTTAACATGTCTAGAATACGAAGGTAAAGTGATTTTTTTAAAATTCGAAGTCATTGTACAGAATCAAGTGTTAGAAGAGCAGCTGTTCGGCGCGCTAAGTTAAAATTTTCATTGTTTTAATCGGACTTGAAACTTTAAACGCGTTTTTCTCAAAACTGTGTTTTTCAAACTTTCCTCCATAATACCTCCAGAACGGTTTAACCGAATGACTTCAAATTTATAGGGTAGACTCAGCACATATATACGCACCAAATGAACTACGATCATTCAAAAATTCAAAATATTTCTATTTTTTATAACAAAAACCTCACGAAATTCGAAACTTTTTCTTCAGAAATCTGCCAAAAATCCAATTTTTGATATTTTCAATCCAGTATAATTCTTTCGGTGCATTTAAGCCTATAAATTTAAACACCGTTATTTTTTTTTATTTCAGATAAGCCAATCAGCCGGAATCGTGGAGGAAGTGAGCGTCCATTTTTTCGCTGCGGGTGTATTCAGAGCTTTATAACTCACGTTCTATTGGATATTTTAGGCTAAAATTTTATATACATACTCTTAAGATACATGTAAATAAGTGATAAAAAACGTAAAGTTCTATCATTTTACTGGTCTTCAAAAGAAATTTCCTAAAAATGCTTAAAAAACAGGCCGTCACATGGGTGAACCCCCTTAAGAAGTTGTAATTCTAAAAATGTACTAGTTTTTCAAAATCCTGTCATAATATCTCGAATAAATGACTTAAAAACAAAAATGCACTGCATATGTACTTTTCAGGTTTCTGTGTAAAAAAGGGAGTGCGCATTATACAGTGAATACACACCAACATTTTAAAAATGCAGCTTGAAAGTATAGATACGCGTTATACGGTGGTGCGTGTTATACGCTGGATTTTACGGTATATGAAAAAATTTTGTCAATTATTTTTCTTGCCCTATTATGCTTAAATTTTCTGCTGAAGGAGAAGGCTAGGATCTTATAAAGCAAATTTAACCCTACTTCACTGTCCTAAGTTAGTGTCAGCTTTAGAAAGTACATAACTGTTCCATTTTGTGTCAATTGACTTTCCTTTTCATATTGGGCTATTGTTCTTGGTTCTCGATTTCCGTCCTCAGTTTTGTGGGGTATTTAATGTATCCGTCTTTTCTTTTCCTGTATTATATATATATGTGTGTGTGTATGCTTTAAATGTATTAACTTCCAATCCACATACAAGTCAAAGTAATCTCAAATTTTTGTGAATATAATATAATACCACAATGAATATATTACCACAGGTAATTGTAATGATTTAAAAATTTAAATTCTGGGCTTGAAAAATATAATTAAACTAACAGTGTTTTTTTCATTTCAAGATAATGAGGAAAGAAGCATTAAACAGTTTAGGCTTCAAATTTTTGAATTTAATTCATTCATCATATACGAAAAACAAAAATGAAATCAATATCACAAATTTAACATAATAGGTTGATTTTTAATGCATTTATATTTGATTAAACATCCAATTGATTTTTTTTTTAAATACATGCAACTCTTTTTTAATATAACACTATTTTTACAATTACACAATAAAGACAATACAACTAATATAATTGTAATTTTCGAATCTAGTTACCGTAAAATCCGGTGTATAACGAGCACCATGTACTTTCAATTTGCAATATTTAATTTTTTGGTGTATTCACCGTATAACGTGTGCACCCCCTTTTTTATGAAGAAACCTGAAATGTCTGTGTGCAATGCTCTTATGTTTTGAAATTATTTATCCGAGATACTATCCCAAGGTTTTGAAAAAATAGTATGCTTCTAGAACTACGACAATTTAAGTTCATTAGATGTATGTCATATCTTTTAAATAAACAGTACTTCAGTCTAACTTTTTTATGTTCATCTCCTTTTTTTATTTTTGAATCTGTCATTTTTATACTCGGCGTATGACGCGCACCCGCAAATTTCGATCTAAATTTTTTTGTTAAAAGTGCCCGTTATACGCCAGATTTTACGGTAGATCTAGAATAATTTTTCAATAGTTTTTCATTAACTTTATCAAACAATATTTTTTTTTAGATCATAGTTATTTAAATCATTAAAAACTCGAATGATATAAGAGCATTTTATCTGAAATTAAAGACTGTTTACTAAGCCATTTTTTCCTGCGATAGATAATACACGTGTAATTTTAGAAACGTACTATCATCCATAATTAACAATTTATTGATTTCCCCTTAAAGTATTCAGTAGGTTTTTCAAGTGTTTTTTATTCAGATTTTTATTTTGACGTTTAATTGCAAATTTTTATCTTCCAATGGAAAAGCTATTCAATTAAGGCTAATTTTATAAAAGAAGCATTAAAAATGTAATTAAAATTCTATAAAACTTTAATTTTTTTTTTTTTGACACCAGAAATTTTCAAGTTTTTAAAAGTAATCGAAATATACGTTATCTAATTCAACAACTATATAAAAAGGTAAAAAATTAAATATTAATATTATACTCAAATGGGTTTGTCAGGATTTTATCTTATACTTTTGGTTTATACAATAAAATGAAATGAAATGAAATCTGTAACGGCACGTCTAAAACGTTATGGTCTGATAAACTTGTAACCTCTTGGCTGATTGAAAGTCATATTTGTTATTTATTACCAGCATTTATCCGATTTCAAAAAAGTATTTCCCAACACGCGTCAATTATTATTTGCTTAAAATAGAACACGAGCTAGATGGAAAACTTAGAACCATTGCTTACCATTTTTGGGTCTTGATGAATGACTTGACTAGCTTTCCTGGTTTCGGCCACGCAATTGACTTCAGCTTTTTTGTTCTTTGGATCTTTCAGAATTGTCTGAAAGGAAACACAAAAATAGAACATGAAACAAATAATCCTGAATTGAAATGAACAAACGCATGGCTTCAATCAACGTTGTTTAAGAAAAGACAATGATAATAATATAATTTTTGTCTATTAATGGCTTTTATATCCCAAGAAACTCAGTTATTCTTTGGATTCCTTCTTCTATATTCCGCATTCAATTCATTCTTCATTATTCTGTCAAGCTTTTCAAATTATAATAATTATTTATATTTCATCAATAAATCTTCTTGTTTATTTTTCTCTTTTAAGATGGTATAATATTTAAACAAAGTACATGCAATTTGGGTTAAGAAAATATGTTTTGACTTATCTCAAGAAAATTGAATTTAAAGATTATTTGAAACAATCTCTTTAGATTAAAAAAATTTATAATGCGGGTCATTTAACTATTTTTAAACAAGAAATACAAACTAGATTTTGAATGCCCCTGAAACATAAAATTTTTATCCTTAAAATCAAATTGACATAGAAAACATTCAAAATGCATCGCATATTTTACGTGTAAGGTATCCGACTACGTTCGGAGCCGTGATTTTAAAAAAGCGTATAAGTGGTTAATTTCATTATATTTAGTGTCACTTGGATTAGAATACATGTATAAAATTGTTTTAAGGACATTTTGACAAAAAAAAATGATTTAAATACAATATTTTGGCAAAAAATGAACTTAGAATAACCTTTTTTCAAAATCTCCGTTTATAAAAAATGCTTCTAAAATAATATTTTGTGTGTATGTGTGTGTGTGCTTATATAAACTAAAGACTTCTCCAGAGAGTCTGAACTATTTTTTTTTGAAAAATCCATATTATTTTCAGAGTTATAACCCATTGAAATAATAATCGGCGTTTTTTTCTTAAAATTTCTCCCCTCTGTCGTCATAAAACATGTATAAACCCACCTAAGTTATATATTTCAAACATTCTAGTAGAGCCTCTGTACAGAGGTCTGAGCTATAGACAGGCAAAGTATTATTATAATAGAAGCATTTTTCACAAAAGGAGACTATTTTGAAAATGGGTCATTCTATGTTCATTTTTTGTCAAAATACTGCATTTAAATAATTTTTTAATTGTAATACTATTCTTAAAACAATTTTATATATATCTCCTAATCTATAAGTGACGCTAAATATCATAAATAGTATTCATTTATACGCTTTTGCAAAATCACGGTTCTGAACGTAGTCGCATACCTTAATCATTTAAATATTTATTAATATTGTCCTGTACGTTTGTTACGTCCAAGAGCCCTTTTACACGAGTCAATTTTGTGACAAACACAACAGAAGGAGCAGAAAATTGGCAGCTAATTTTAAACATAGATTGCCCTGGTCCCTGCACCAGGGACGTCTTAAGACTCTTTGAGGCCCTAGACCCAGAGAAATCTTAAGAGTTTTGAGGCTCTGGGCCCCTATGCAAAAATAGGCCTTGAAAAGCAGCCGTATATAGCATGCATCATCAAATACTCATTCAAACGGTAATTTGAAACAAAAATAAATGTGCACGATTTTCACAATCTCAAAAGTCTAGGCACAAACTGGGTCGATCGAAGGCCATATTTCGACCAAATGAGTTGAATGATTGTTCATGGTATTAGGCCTGGGCCTATAGATGGACAACTGTCATCGCATATTAATACATTCTTACCACTTTTGCCTGTTGCAGTTCGAAATTCCTTGTTTTTCAAAGAATACTATTTGACCATATTAAAATTATCCAGATTACGATCATATTAAGACACAGTCGAAAACAAAATTTGGCCCCCACGGAGGGTGAAGCTCTGGATCTGGGCCCAGTTGGTCCATACCTTAAGACGTCCCTGCCCTTAACTTGTGGTCAACTGATACTCCTCACTGTGGCATTCTCTCAAGCTTCCGGAAACCACGTTCACCAACCAACTAGTTTACTCAACTAAGAGAATATTGTGGAATATATGGTCTTCACACGTGGCTACTTGTGTATGGAAAACTGAGAAAGCTTTCTATTGCTTTTTCAGACTACCGATTAATTCAGCGCATCCTTTGCCCTTGCAACTTTGTGTACCAGTGTGAAAGGAATTCTCTCTCCCCTCTTCACACGAGAGGAATGGTGACAGAAACCGAGTTGACTAGCACAAAGTTAACTCGTGTGAAACCGGCCAACTATAAAGTCCTTATTTTCAATTATTACGAATAAGTGAAAATTACTACCATCACAAATTTCTAAATTTGTACAGAACTGTAGTAAATCATATGCAAGTTAAAAAATTGATGCAATGTGAATCTAATTCGCAAGAAATAAATATGAATTCACGTGATTTACCACTAATTGAATGTAATGACTGTAATACTAATAACAGATGGAGAGAAACACAGAGGTAATATTACTAATAGAACTTGTTTTATTACAGGGGAAATTTGAAGCTCAATTTAAAAAACGAATTGCCAAAAACAGTTCGCTTTGATTTTTCTAATTACAGTTTTAATAACGATAAATTTATTTACTTTTTAGATAAATGATAGGACTTTTTTTACTGAACAGTAAATATATTCAGCAATATGAATACTTATAGCAAATAAATAAATAAAGGAAACAATGAAATTTCAATGCTTTTTGTGTGGACGAATTAACGACGAATTTGCTTTTCTAACCTAAACGATTAAACTGACTTTGCTCATAATGAATAAGCATGCGGAACTAATTGTAGACTAAACAAGACTAGTAAAAATTAGTTGTTGACTAAACAAGTTTTCGAAAATATTAATGAGCAAAGAAAAGAAAGGAACACTCAGAGAAATTTGGTGAACTTCTGGCACTGTTTACCCTCAACTGTGTGTGTTTTTGTAAATAATTGTGATCACTTACACCGAGTGCTGCGTCGAGCTCCAGTTTGAGAGGCATGGGCACGCCTTTTCCTTTGGGTTGTGCGTCTTTCTCGTCGGTGGTGTAAGTATTGTCATGGTCCATCCTGTCGATTCTGGCTGCAGACATGGGTTGCATTTGACTAGCAGACATCTGTAAAAGGAAAAAAATATGCATATCTTTCATTTACAGCAACAATTGCAATCCACAAATTTATCTTTTAGATTAGCCTTTTTAAATCTTCTTACCGAGTACGTATCGTATGCAAACTATTAAAATGAATACAGTAGAAACTGTTTTTGTGCGGTCCTTTTTTATGCGATTTTATTTTTGTGCGACCGCATAAAAAAAATTTCTGCAGTATTTCGACGAATTTGCTTGTTATATGTAAGAATTAATGAAATTTTCGAATATTTTTTGTGTGTGGTTATTTTTATGCGGTTTCTATCAACCACACAAAAATAGGTTCGACTGTAGTTGATATCCAGATAGAAATTGTATTTATCGAAAAAAGATCTGATTCATGTTTATCACTTCAAACTTCCTGATTAAATTGTGAAAGAGCTTAATTTGGTGGTGATGTTAAAATATTTTAAGCAAATGGAAAAAAATATATATTTATAAATTATTTTCAATAAATAGTAACGACGGATTGTTCATGTCAATGAATGCTTTATTGAATATAGTTTTTTCTATATTCAATATTTATAACAAAAGTTTCTCTCCTCTATTTTTCTATCTCTCTTTGTTTATATAGATAGATAGAGTGTGTCCATCTCTATACATACTAGTTAGGAGAAAAGTAGCTTATTCACTCATTACGAGATCTACGAAACTTTTAGACCCCTTACCGACTTGAAATTTTGTAAACATATTGCTTTTGTCGAGTAGAGATCCACTAAAAACGGGTTTGTGGAAATCGAATTCCAAGGGGTTTGCGAGAGGTTAAGAGGGCATTATAGATAAAAATTCCCATCTTTGAACTATTAAGGCTCATTCACACCAAGGCGTACAAACGTCGAGTGTTAAGCGTCTAGCCAATCAGAGTCTTCCTCTCGCCCGAGAAGAAGTCTCTGATTGGCTAGCCGCTTAACACTCGACGTTTGTACGCCTTGGTGTGAATGCGGCTTTAGACCTACAGACATGAAATTTGATAAACATGCTACTTTTGTGAGTAGAGATCCGCTAAAAAGAGGGTTTTACGGAAATCGATTTCCAAAGGGGGTTGCCGGGGTATAAGATAGAAATTTCCACTTCTGAACAATTAGACTTACCGACTTGAAATTTGGTAGGCATGTTTATTTTGTTGAGTAGAGATTCTCTAAAAATGGGGTTTACGGAAATTAACTTTGGAGGTTACGGGACGTAGAGAAGATAATTATACTTTCTCTACAGAAATTCCTGTCCTTTTTAAATGAAGAGGCGAATGCTATAAGAAGGATCTTCAATACAATATAAAGCTTAATGCCAGGACTTAGATATCAGTGACTGAAAAACCGTACATAATTCTACAACATTATCATACACCCAACGAAGTGGGAGGGTAACGGCTAGACGTATTCATAGATAACCATTTAAGTAACCATTTAAGTTATTAATCTATTTTAAAAATCTTAAGACCTCGACAACATGTGGATTTTAATACGAATTATTTAATAAGCACCCTCCGACATGATAATCTTTTGTTAAACAAAAAGTAATGGAAACACAAACGCGTCCAGTCTAACAATAGGTAATCAAGTGTTGAAACCCTTTCTTGTATAGAACTTCGAATAGGGATTTATGAAGAAGTGAAAGAAACAATACATAATAATGCTAAAATTGAATCCATACTCAACCCATACAACACACACTTCTTACAGATATCCATTGTATTTGCAAAAGGTCCATTAGAAGTCGATTACACTTTTGCACGTGTTAAGGACATTCATGGGAAATATATAATCGCATATGAAACGTTACCAAGGTAACGGCTATTTGTTTAAGTCGATGTTTTTGCTGCAGTCTCTATCGACCGAAATACTTTCATACAAAGAAGAACAAGGTTGGAAAAGTAAACACAACGTCCGGTTCGAGTATAACAAATAAAATATGTTGTCTCCAGCATAATACTTGCGATTTGAAAGGAAGGATAGATGAAAAATCATTTATGCAGATGCCATTGAATTTTATTAACAGTAGTTTTTTTTTACACTTACAATGAACGAAATTTATGTGACGTCATAGTCACGTGATAACTGCAATTTCGTGTTGCCAGCTAGTCAGTTCATGCGAATTTTTAAAAAAACATGTACTTAGAAGTATGATTATGAAGTTAAAGACGAAACGATTAAAACCAGATCTTTGGATTTGCTGTAATGTGTATGTGTGTGTGTGGCAATTATTTCTCATATATTTTTTTTCTCTTCCTTCTACATAACTCATACTTTTTTTAAAATGCGGAACATTGTGAAACACATAAAAGAAGTCTACTGTGCAAGATGTATTGTGTTTATTAAGAAACCTGCAGCGTCACACGGAAGAGGAAAAAAACCCGTCATTTCCACTGTTAGGACAAATACGGAAGTGCATTTTGCATTTACAGGAATGAATTCGCGTGTAAAAGAGTTTTGAGGCATAAAATCCAGCGAACCGTTTCCATATAACATTTGATGCTGTGTGAAATGCTCTCTTAATGGCCATTTTACTGTTGAAACTTTTTAGGAGAAATTTATCTTCCTTACTGTGGCAACGGTTTTATTGAAAACATCTTGTTGTCATGGATAGGCTTAGGCATTCGTTTTTTTTTTAAGCTGGCATCAATAAACCATTTTTACTTCATAAACACAATGTGAAAACACTACGGAATTTTTAATCATTCGAATATTATCAATATGTCGTTGGCGGAAATTCTTAGCAGAAATGAACCAAATACGTTTAATCCGATGCCATTTTTTCATGGGAAAATGCGTGTGATTTTCAGTTACGCGTTTATAAACAACGCAGCCGTTTTTGCTGGTATTTGTTTTACGTGTTTCGGTATCCATTTCTTTGCGCTTATTTTTCATCTTTATTCTGAATTTTTTAAAAAATAATTGAAGCACGTTATAAAATTACTAAAAGGATACAGTATTTTACTGTACTTACGCACTATACCTTAGACAGATTTCACCAAACGAAAAACATCGCCAATTCAAAAAATATCGCCTAATGCAGTCATTATTATTATTGCTGCGTTTGAACGTTAAAGGAAATGTTTTTCACCATTGGTTGTATATCACGGCATTTGGCGACGTCTTTTGATTTGGTCGACAGTATAATACGTAAGTACTTATTTTGCCTGTGAGAAGCTCAAATTCTTAAATTAGCATCCAAGGGAATTACATTTCAGAAAATAAGCATTTTTTTTGGGAAACAACAAGCAATATTTTTTGCATTTAGAAACAGCAAATGTCTTGAAAACTATTACCCGTCTTTTACCTAAGCTTTCGATTCACGTATTTATAGTACTTAAGTTATTCTTAAATCAGTACTTACGTATTATCGCAACCTATTACGTATTATCGTTATATGAAACACAAAGCACACGGTTGCCAATTCAACGCGTATGACACATAGGAAATCGAGGTTGCCAATTTGGCGAGTAGTCAATAAAGTTGGCGATTGTTGCGATAGTACGTATAAGTATTCTTAAAACTATTTCTTTGAAATTTCCACACGAAAAATAACTACGGAAATCCACTTAAAAGTTGATGGTTTTTAAAAAAGATTAAAAAAAATAATTAAAACTTCAAATATGTATGCATGCAAAAAATTAACTTTCTACTTTCTAAATTGGCATTCTTATTCTCCAGGAAAAAAGTCGCCAAGTTTCGCCAATTATTGGAGAGGGGGGGGGGAGCTGGCGTTCTCGTCACTTGACAATGGTAACCAATTTCGGGGTCGGTCGCCAACAGCTCTCGTGTTACTCTTTTTGAGTGATATTAATAAACATTCACTCAGATGTGACAAATTTTTCCAGTTGTCGAAAGGAGTGGAATATATTTTTTGGATTTTATTCTTAATTTTGTGAAAAACAATTTACCAAAATAATCTTGGTTTAAGTAATAGAATAAAAATTCATTTCAAACAATTAAATGGAGGTAGTTTCTTCAGTCGGTCTTTGTACCCTTTAGAATGCAATAAATATGAGTATTTTTTATTAATAAAATATTATCCCGTAAATTAATTTAATTTTTAATTACTTAATAACTAATTACGGTTATACATAGCTTTACATTATTCAGGAGAATTCACGAGAGAGAAAATTTAATAGCACAAAATCATTGCTTCGTATTTTAGGGCTTATTTCAATATTGAATTTTATTCAATGTTAAAACAAGCCATAAAATTATAAATACCATTTGTATATATGCCCTCATAATCACATCACATTTGATCGAGCTAAGATAAAAAGAAAAATTGAATTAAACTATAAGAACATCTCTCTAGAAGGCCCATCTTACTTTAATGCATTTTAGAAAACTTCTTTCTCTAACAAACATGAGACTTATTTTTCGATTATCTTTCTTAAAGACTGATAACTTTCCTAATTGACAAAAGAGTTTATAAAATATTCCGGTAAACATTCTATTTTAATCCATTTTTCCCCATATTTTACGCCCACACAAATAAACCTCTCTTCCGAACTTTAGCTGTTAGAAACAAAAAATTTTGAAACCATGCATCGAGCACTTAATCCTATAAAAGCAATCTTCATCTTTTAAATGGAGCGATGTTTTACTAAAAATTCTTCTAAAAATAGTTTTCCTACTTTAACTTTTGAGGGCATCAAAGAAGAGATGCTACCAAATGAAGTATGACGGGTCTCACAGGTAAGTCGTTGCTATTTTTGGTAAAAGCCTAAACTCAAAATGCATTTAATGTTTGTTTCCTCTTCTCGTTCGCGCTCAGGTAGTTTGTCTTAACATAAATATCTCCACCCGGGAGTATTCGATTTAGCCACAGTTTCCAGAGTTATGGATCAATAAGGCACGTAGATTAAGTGCTTAATACATCACAGAAATTTATCCGTCACAAAAACGTTACGAATTGAAACAAAAAAGCTTTTAAAGTTAAGCCTTTTTGAACATTTTTCGAATAAACTAGTTTTAAAAATTAAGTAAAGATATTTAACTCAGGAATAACTTTCAAGCATTTTAATGGAATAAATTCATGACAATCACATGATAGATACAATCACGAATTTAAAAATGGCGTTAGACATACTTGTTGTTCTACTTGTAAAATTTTGATCAAACTTCAAATTTGTTAATTGGCTAAAGATGCACAAATTTTAAGATTCTTAGAAAAGTTTTTCAAAATTTTAAAGGAACTGAACACATAAATATATATGTACTTTAAAAACAACATACTTTGTTGTTCGTAAATTTTCAAAGAAAGTTTCCGCAAAAAGCAAAAGTTGCCAACAGCGAAACGATGTACAAGTATTAAGATTTTTCACAAAGTTTTTCAATTAAAAACAATTACTATATTATAAGTGTACTTTTTTTAATCAAATGCATTTTGTTTACTTATGTGTGCACTATTATTGCTGAAAGCTATCTTCTTCTTAAAACAAAGTTTATATAAAACGTAAAAGCTGGCAAAAATGAATTGGCTGGATACATACGATTACATTTTTCGTGTAGCTCTGACATCACATGAAGTTGTGAACTTATTTGCTGGAAACACGTGTTTATCATTAGCATGTGACTATGACATCACGTGAATTTAGCCTATTGTACCTTTTTGTTGTTTTTGAATATCGATCAACAAGAATAACTTTTGAGTAGCCTTAAGATATAGATTTGTCATGTTCTTGGTCAAATAATTAGTGATATAGTCGTACAACAAAAGTAATTTGAAACTTCTAGTTATGAAAAATAAAATATCACTAAAATTTATCTAATTTTTTTTAGTTGATATATCACACCATAATTTTTAACTTTAAGATATTTTATTGCTAATTTATCAAATATTGTTTTAACGTTTGATAGTTTAAGTTCCAGATATTCTAAAATTTTCTTCCAGCATTTTATTAGTAAACTAAATCGCAAACGTTGAGAAATACTAGAACAACAAATATAAAATCAGATTATTAGGTTACATACAACAATCGATTGAATAAAAATAAATCGGTGCAAAAATTATCGTTGCCACAGTGCCAAACGAAATAATTAATTACTTCTTTTTTAAGTGTTTAAATGTCTCCATCGGATAGGGAAGATGTGTTTAAAATTCCCTTTCGAAGGGATTAACACAAGTACCTGTGGCACTATATATATAATTGCCATAAATGCAACCTCAAAACTAAATTTCTCAATATATTTAGATAAAGGTGGAATTTCATCTCCTTTTTCACTATTATGTGAAAATAAATATGCTTTAGTTAATACACAATAAAGATATTTTTATGAAGAAAATTATTTTTAAAAATTATTTTAAAATGTTCCCGGAAAAATTATGTAATCAAATTTAAAATATTGCAAGGAAAGTTATGTCCTGAAAAAGTAATTACCTATTTCGAATCCTAACAAAAGGATTGTCGTAAACAGGAAACGGAAGAATGTCAACTATGATCCGGAAATATTTAAATATGTGAGACGATTATTATAATATTATATGAAGTAAGGAAAACTCGTGCGATTTAAAAATGAAAGAACAAGATTTCCTAACCATTACGTGAGCATATTGAGAAAATGAAACTGAAAACATGTCACAAAAAGGAAGAGAGAGAGCAATTTTTTCCCATTTATTCACCTTACTAATTAACATTTTACATTAACGGTAAGGGGTTAGTAATTTAAGGTATCCGACTACTTTCGGAACCGTGATTTTGCAAAAGCGTGTAAATGGATAATATTTATGATATTTAGCATAACTTAGATTAGACAACGTATATAAAATTGGGTTAAGAATAGTATTGCAATAAAAAATTATTTAAGTACAATATTTTGACAAAAAATTAACTTAGAATAACCTGTTTTCCAAATGTTCTCCTTTTGTAAAAAATGCTTCTATTGAATTAATATTTTGCCTGTAAATAGCTCTGATCTCTGGACAGAGGCTCAACTAGAATTTTTGAAACGCATAACTTGGAAGTCGGTTTATCCATGTTTTACGAAAACAGAAGGGAGAAATTTTAAGAAAATACGCCGATCATTATTTCAAATGATTGTAACTCTGAAAAAATAATGTGAATTTTTCAAAAATTATAGTTGAGCCCCTGAACAGAGGTCTGAGCTATATACAGGCAAAATATTAATACAATAAAAGCATTTTTTACAAAAAGAGAACATTTGGAAAACAGGTTATTCTAAGTTAATTTTTTGCCAAAATATTGTATTTAAATAAATGTTTTTGTCTTAATGTCCTTAAAACAATTTTATACATGTATTCTAATCTAAGTGACACTAAATAGCATGAAAATTATCCATTTATGCGCTTTTTTAAAATCATGGTTCCGAACGTAGTCGGATACCTTAAAAAATTTTAAATAAGAGAGAGAATCTATAGTTGTATTCATGAAAGATAATTATTTACCGAGTTCAATCTACAGTCTCTTTATAGAGTTCATTCTAAAAAATCTACGGTTGTAGTTATGAAAGATAATTCTTCATAGAGTTCATTACATTAATATTCTTATTAACAATTTTATTTAAAAGAAAATGGAAGAATTTGAGTATTAAGGATCAGACATATCCAGCCTATTTAAACGATTTTCTGCTTAAAAAGCGCGTAATATTATATTAAATCTTTTTTTTTATAAATCTTTTTCGTTTTAAATTGTTCACGCATATAATTAACTATTTTTTTTTAAAAAAAATTATCATTTAATTTTTATTTCATTCACATCAGCAACTTTCTCTCTATGCTTTAGAATAGCAAAATAATCATAATAGTGTTTAAAAAGTAATACTCAGTAAGTCTAATTTGATATTTTTTTAAGAAAAAGGAAGAAAAAAAAAGGAATTAGAATTGTAGCAACATAACTATTCTTTTTTACGAATTGTATTTAAAAATTCATGATATTCTTTTAACATTTACACATTTTTTTTTATTGTCGTCACGTTACAGTCTACTGAAAACTATTTCTTTTATTTTAGCGTTGCATTTTTTTTCACGCGTTTAAATTATTCTTTTTTATAGATAGTTTACAATCGTTCCAAAACGTCTAATCTATTATCAAAATCAAACATCAAAAACTATTCGAAACCAGATTGTTGCCATTTGTTTATTTTTCACGGACTTCTTGTCACAGATATTCATTGGCTGTTCTCAAACGATAAAACAATTTGAGAAATTGCCATGTAGAGCGAAACTTTCCCGTTTAAAAATCGTTTGTCTAATTCTTTTTCGAACTTCGTACGCTGCACGGTTTTTTGCATTTGTGGAACAAACGATCTGTAACGTGAAGCTCCAACTAATGCAGAAAAGACAATTTGACGCTCAAGCACGAACGTTGTTTTTAAGTGAATGGCATTTTTAAAGTAAGATTTAACTTAAGATATCCGTGTTATTTTTTCAGATGTTTAATCTGCTTAGAAAGTTCATTTATTTCCTCGTTATCGTTTTTATTATGTATTTTCAAAAGCATTTTATCTCTGTCACTGTACTATAATTGAGGAAATTCGGTTACAACTATTTCCTATTTTATTTATTTATTTATTTTTTTAAAAGTTTCTTGCATTTTGTAATAAGTCTTATTTTCATTGGAGTTTTAAACAGATATTTTTAAAAAACCATTGAAGAAAGAAATTATTTTACTCAGAATGAAGAACGTATAAAAATTAGAAGTAAAATTTTCATGGAATTAGAACACTTTTATTGCACCACCAATAAAAGTATCTCCTAATATATTCATATTTAAAAAAAAAAATTACATTTACAGATGATTTCAGTATTTTATTGGTCTTATTGTGTGTGTGTCTTAATGATCGGATACCTTCTTCAATGTGTTTCTTTTTTTATTTATTTTTTCTTTCTATTTACAACTTAAGCTGATGCCACTAATTTAATTTCAAGATAAAAATCTATGTGTGTTAAAGGGGTGGATTCCCCTCGAGTGAATTTAAATATATAATTAGCTGAAATATCATTCTGCAATATATGCTTTACTCTCAATAAATTACAGAAATATAGCTATACAGTGGGTGATCGGTTAACGAACATAATCCGTTCCAAGACTATGTTCGCTATCCGAATTGTTCGTTAACCGATCATCGATTCACCATAGACTTCTATGTGAAATCGATTAATTCGTTCTGGAGACCCTAAAAATTAAATTTTAAAAAATGTATAATTTCTTAGTAAGTTTTTTAAAAAATAATACATGCATATAGTCTTGCATATTAATCAGTCCTTTTCATTTTTTGCTTATGGGGCGTTGAAGAACATGTCCAATGTCGATTGCTTTTCTCTCTTTTTCAGGATTTTCCGGAAGTAATTAATAGCATTGTCGTTGTAAAGATCCCCAACCCTACTGACATCAGCTTGGTTTGGGTGCCATTCTAAGACCCTTGCTCTGACATCCTCCCACTTTTTCAAAAGATCTTTAATGGCAGATGTCGGCATTGGTCCTCTTTCGTCTTCCTCTTGCTCAGAAGGAGACACATTTCGCTGTGTTTCTTGGTGTTCTTCATTCAAAATTTCTTGGAGTTCTTCTGTCGTCAGTTCATCTTCATGTCCCATTATGAGCTCTTCTATGTCATCCTCGTTCACCTCCAATTCCAGATCTCTAGCAGTTGTTAAAATTTCATAAATAATTTCAGGGGTGTCTCCCTGATCACCTCCGAATAAATGTTCGTTGTCCAAACACAAAAAATCTTTCTTGAAAGTGTTCGTTATCCGAACAAAAATCTTTCGTGAAAATGTTCATTAACCGATCACCCACTGTATACTCATTATAAATAACATATAAGAGATATTCTATAATTATAAAAACTGACATCTTTGTATTATTCACGTGAAATTTGCAATTACTATCTAAAAACTGTCAAAGCAATAAATGTGCGATCGTTGGGCTATTATATTGACGCACGTGGAAACAGCTCTTTGATTTTCTTTTCTCATTTCTATTTGAATGAAACTTTTTGTGGACTCTACACTTCTATATTAATTATAAAAATCGCAGAGGAGCTTTTAAAAAGTTAGTATTAATAGTTATCGAATTAAGAGAAATATAACTTTAATTTTTTTTTCTGTCTGGCAAAAACTATAAGGCATTTTTTTGAAAACATTAAATGAAAATATTTATGAAATAGTTTTGCCTTAGAGAGAACCAAAGTTTTTTTTAATTAAAATTATATTTATAAGTTTTGTTCCATACAAAACACAGGAAAGAAATTGACTTTTAAAAATAAATTTTATCTTACACGATGAAAGAATTCGTAATCAGGGACATATATTCAAAGAAGATGAATAAATTCGAAGATATCATTGATTTTTTGCAAAAAATATTTTCTTGTGACAAGCAATATTTTAGCGTTATTCGTATTAGGAATATTAGAAAACTAACTTTATTTTAAAGTCGGAAACGAGAAAAGAAAGAATCATTTTGCGCAATATTTAAATGAAATAATAAAACTACCACTTATTTTTCATTAGTCAAAGAAAAAAAAAAGTCGATTGCTTTTTACTCGTTTCCGAAATCCGCTGGGAATAAGTTTTCAAGATAGTTTTCTGAATAATAATGTTTAAGTCCAATGGCGTACACAAAGGGGAATTTTGGTGCTTCAAAGGGCTTCCACAAACCAACCTATTTTTAGTTTTTAGCATAAAGATTTCATTTCGGTACTTTCATCTACGATTTTTAAAAAATATAACTTTTCCCACGAAATGCATACACCACTGCTTAAGCCCATTCCTTACGGGGTTGAGTGCCACCGAATAGAATTTTTGGAATCCCCTATATTATATTAAAATTTATAAACATATGTGTATTATAAAAGTGGTAATGATATTTATAATATGCTAGTCCGTAGTATTTGCTATACTGGACGGACAGACAAACAGACAGGACAGACTGACGGACACACACACACACACACGCACACACACAAATCATAGGATAATGTATTTGTCC
Source organism: Trichonephila inaurata madagascariensis (assembly GCA_019973955.1). NCBI lineage: Eukaryota > Metazoa > Arthropoda > Arachnida > Araneae > Nephilidae > Trichonephila > Trichonephila inaurata. The sequence goes on along the minus strand of BMAV01012428.1, from coordinate 46,557 downwards.
TAGCACAGGTAACTTCCACTTCACAGGATCTCGACTGAATTTCGCGCCTCTAAATTGTGCCTTTACTGTATATATGCCAGGAACAGGTCTGACAATATCCTCTTAAAAATTGTTTCTATGAAAGACGATAATCGGGCTCGACACTTTCATCTTATATGTAAAATTTGGTTAATTATGTCCTCTGTAACATTTAAAAATTATTCAAGTTGACCCAATTTTATGATTTACACCACATAAATGGTGATTTCAGGTGCAGCTTAAAAAGAGGACATCAGAGACGAATCTTATACTTCAATTACTTATTCAGTTTTTTATTTTTTTAAAAAAAATGGCCTATAAATAGCCTGTTCTTCGTTCATGAACAGGGCTCTCTCGTTAGTTCATACATTCCTATAAAGTAAAGTAGACTGGGGAACTCACCATTTCTTTGTCGCACTGGCATTGATATCCTTGATGTATGTAGATGCCGAGCAGCACCATGACGCCGATGATGGTGGTCACTGCCAGCAGTGTCACGGAGAGGATGCGAGCCACTTTCAGGGTCGTCGATGTGGGTTTGGCGTACGCCTGTGAAAAAGACATAAAAAAGAATCCTAAAATTCTATATATTCATATTCAAGTGCACTAAGAGATTCGGAAATAACGAAGATTCTACTAGATAAACTATATTTATTTTTCTATATTATAGAATATATGTTGATTAAATTACATAAATGTTTTTGCCTCAATGCTCAATGAATTTATTTACAAATGAATGTCACATCAGCTCCATCTAAAGCATAATTTATTCTACAAATATACTACTGTAATCATTACTGTGGAATTATTCTGAATTGTGGAATTATTCTTTTCCACAAATTCTTGCTTTATAAATCAGTTACGGGAACAGTTATAAATTAGTCAGTAATAGCAAACGATTGTTATGCATAAAAATATCTAATATTATAATTAAAATATTGTAACTACCAGACGATTTTTGTAAGAAGTATATAATGAATCCACCAAAAGGTATTTCAACAGCTGTCTTCATAGGAACTTAAAGAATAAAGTGAAAAATTTTGTCAGATTGAAAATTATAAAACATTAATATTACTTCATTAACCTCTCTTTCTGAAAACGTATACAAATTTTGAGATTTTTTATATTTTTTTTTATATCGTATTTTTTTTTGTTTTTTTGGCGTTGATCCAAAATGTCAGAAATGCCAACTTAACGGAAGCGTTGTATTTTAAAAAGGAAAACTTTTGGCTCTGTATTTTATATTATAACGGTTTTTGGCGTAAGAGCAAATTTAGGTTAGTAAAATAAGGTAATTGTGATATACCTTCACCAAATTAATCCTTCGTGTTTTGAATTCAACATGATATTACTGTCATGTTTACATTATCTAGAGTGTTTAAATGCCCTATTAATTATAAAGCGTTAAAAGCGCCCTAAAATTTATAAAAATATTGAAGCTCATCGATGAGTGATATCCTTGGTTTGATAATGCATTCATGTAACACTGCAAAAAAATTACTTTACCATGTAAAACATGGATTTATGATGAAATTAATAATTGGGATTAAATGTGTTTACATTTTGGGAGCAAACAACTAAAAATGTGTGAAATATGGACATTTTTCTTTGTACAATGTTATCCTTTGTCATTTTATTATTACATTATCTTGCTCTTGAATTTATATTTGCTACACAAAACTTTATTTTCTAATAAAAAGTAGGTTTTTTTTTCTGATTTGGATTTATTGTCTATAAGATAAATTGTATCCAAAATTTTAAAATAAACAAAATTTAAATTAACAGATCTTACACAACTTAAGCTATTTGAATATAATTAAATATAAATCTGAACCACGCAATTTGCTTCTTTTTTCAAGGAAAAATAGAACTTTCTTTAGAGTAGCCCGTAACGAATTTCTCGATCTGTCAACAATTATGAATTTTAATTGCTGCGTTATGAATTTGCACAGTATAAAATAATTACTCCGGATACTGTTATATATATAGTTGTTGTTCCTGGGGTTAACCAGAGACCAGAACGGATGCTTCAGAACAATACAAGGGAGCTACTTCTGTTAGGTCAAACACTAAAGGGCATCAGAAGGTAGAGAGTCTTGACTTTTTTCTGCCTAGTAATTTTCAGCCATTTTCAGATGAATGGACGACACCTTAACCCACACTTCACTTCCCATACCCATTCTCACTGTGCTAGCGTGGAGACATTTGAACCTCGATAGATTTAACATAAATCTCTAAATAATAAGTTTTAAGAGGAATTAGAATTCGAAACCAAAGCTCGAATGGAAGATCGTTGACCACGAGCCTGATGTCATTATCTTTTAGCTTTTGTGGTATGATAGTAAAGATAGTGTGCCAGTAGGTAGCGTTTGGTCAGACTGAATGCCTTGGATTAATGAAATAATATTAAGATGTAATGTATAATTATTTACATTTGAATGTGGAACTTGAAGACGAATAATAAAAAAAATTTATACATGAAAAAAACAGGCGATGTTGGAAAATAGGTACTAGAGGCCCTAACCATTTATTAACCGAAAATACTTATAAGTACCACTCAATTTAAAATTACATAGAATAACCATTTTTACGAATAATCTGATGATACTTGATAAGAATAATCTTTGAAATTCACTCATCCAAGATATATGGCAGCACGGGTTTTTTTATGAGTATTTTAGCGGGGAAGACGGATAGTTTTATAGCAGGAATTGCGTTTTCAGCGGATTGCGAAGATTGTCATTTTTGTCCCGAAAAAATAGTTAATGTCAAAATTTAAGTGTCTTATTTTTTATACGTTAATGAAGACCTTAGAAAACGATTTAACTATTTATTTTAAGTGAACAGTGTATATAATTAATTTTACAGTCGAATATCTTTAATTAATTAATTAGCTCTATGTTAAAACCTTTTTCACGTAATAAAAATCAGAAAAAGAATTTTAAAAAAATATTTGATTTATCACAATTTTTATCTAATTGATGTCAATTATCTTTTTTGCAGCAAAGTAATAAATATTCCTCTATGCGCTAATTAGACAGTAGTTTTACATTACTTTTTTGAATGATGTTAGAGGGATGAGATGTATAGAAACAAACTTTCATCATTTTGTTTCTCAAGCACAATGATTGAGGAAGATATAAATATGAATATCATAATTAAATTACATTTAAACTACTTTAAAAATAGATTACATTATTCGAAATTTTCTTACTTAAAAATATTTTCGATCAAAATGTTCTTATAAACTTATTTCAATAAAAGATAAAATACTTTTTCTGAAAACATGAGAGAACATGTAATTCTTAAGTGATTACTAATTCAAATGATTTTTTTAGAATAAATTATATCATTTTTTTTAAAAAATATTTCCTTTTCTTTAAGACATGGCTTTTGATATAAAAACATATATCGAAAAAAATTCACGTAGACATGGAATATCTTAAGCAATTTTGAGCAATTTCGTTTAAAATAATTTGAAATAGACGTAAAATATACAGAAAAGATAAGTTTAACTAGAGTTTTTTTTAAAAAAATTAAGCTTACAAAAATATTGTACTGATATTGCTCTAGTTTATGTCTCACACATCCCAATAGAAAAAAAGGATTTTAGTTTGTTCGAATTTGTACTCATTATACATGTTTCTAACGTTCTAAAAGGTATAGAAGCATATTTACCGTTTAAATACGATTAATTATAAATGGATTTTGTAAATAAATTAATTATTTACATACCGGTGGCAAGCTGACTATACTGTTAGTTTCATTTCTGTAATCCACACTAGCACTTTCGTCTACAGCTACTTTAGACTTCTCCATCATGATCAAGAAATCTCTGACAAACCAAACGATTTAAAATTCCACGAGTGAAAGCAGGAGCTACTGGAGAGCCTCAGGTTTGCACAACTTGTTCGGACCGAAACCCTCTCTGAAATATAGGACATCCACTGTATACACCAGTCAAAGACCTCACCGTAATGTGTTCTTTTTTTTCTTCTGTTTTGTTTTGGTCTTTATTTCCCCCCTTTTTTCCTCCTTTAGAATAACTCGTGTGGAACGGTGGACCCGTCACATATCTGAACTGGGACCCGTTATCCCTCATAGCTAAGGCATACACTTGTTGAGTTTATAAAAAGAATATATGCTTTCATTTCTTTTTTTCTTCACTTCTTTTCCTTTTAATATATCGTCTGCGGGGAAAAGAAAAATAAATGTGTCACTTCATCGCGTGGGGTTTGTGTGTGTTCGAAAGCGCGTGGAGTTCGAGGTTTGGTGATTGGCGAATTTCTGAGTTCAGTTACCTGCCGTGGCGGTGGGTTTTTGAAGATTTGATGAGATACGGATGTAATTGGGACATTTTTCTGTTTCGATATCTTTGGTTTTCGATTGCGCTAGAGTTACGTGATTTTCTAAAAGCGGAAAAGGAAAGATTTGGGAATAATTCATGAATTTTCGGAAGAAAATAACTTCGACAAGGGAACATAGGAAGAAAATATTTTTACAGAACATATTTTAAGAACTTTTCCGAACAACTTTAATCATTAAAGTGGTAAACAAATATTTTTCGGAAATAAATTTCTGTTATTGGTTTCATGTATACAGATTTAGAAACAATGCTGTGGATATTATTTTTACATTGAAAATTGAGATGAATAATATATCAATATATTGGTATTAGTACTTTTGGTATTTTTATATAAAGCTATTATATTTTCTTGAGAAAATGTATTCCTATGCGCTCTTAATTAGCCTTTGATGGTAATATGGAACGTAAGCCCCTGGTGCAATCCTAATAAATCCTTCATACGGTCTCGGAGCAAATTTGGAAGATATTTATTTAAAATGACAAACTAGAAGCAATGGTTGTGTGGTTAGTAATATGGTCCAACATTATTATTATCTAGCTCTACTTCGAATTACTTTATAAGCATTTCACATCTGAATATTATGGGTATTCTTTGTAAAAAGTTGGAAGTTGAAATTTTTCAATAACATTTATATATGAACATAAGAAAGCTTCAAGAGGAACACTTCACTAGATTGCCCGTTAAAAGGTCGAGGACACACACACACACACATTAGAAACGTGACTCATTCGCTTACACACCATAAGATCTTCGGAACTATTAGATCTGCTGATTTTAAATTTTACAGGCATGTTTCCTTTGTTAAATAGAAGAGAATTAGTTTGCCAAGAAAAGATTTTGTGTAAATCGACTCCCACAGGGGTGAAAAAGATAATATTTATTCATTTAATTTCAATAATATTTACATACTGACTGAACCAAAAAAGTGCCGGTCAATTCAGCTATATTTATATATTTGACTTTGCTATTTTATTTGCTAATTAATTAAATTCTGACCTCATTAATTTTTTTCATCCTTCCATGTCTACTAGTATACTTTTCAATTCACCTGTACGGAAAATGCTTATACCTGCTACTATATATACATGCTTAAGAGTTTTATTTTTTAAAACTTTGCGAAGATTGTTAGAGTACCGATATTAACATCACAGGTTAAGCATTTCACACTTATAGTCATAAGCATATGCTGCGCTTAGAAGTATTTACTTTCAAACTTCAATTGTTAATTATGTAACAAAGGCGAATAGAAAATAAAAATACACACATAAACGTTAGTTTCTTAAATAACATAAGTATTTCCTCGCTAATAGAAAAACTGTCCATTTATTCTTTAAGAAGAGCCACCGAACTTCAAAAACAATGTATCAGAACGAGGCTTAAATTTAATGGGTCTAAATTACATCATGCCGTAAGGAAGAAAAATGTGAAAAATTACATCATTAATTGAATAAGGAAAAAATAATATTTATAAGCTACACTATTACTATTTCACGAAAATAGATTGATACAAGATACATGACGTGGGTCGTAAAATCTAATCTAATAAAGGTATTCGCGTGTTTTAAATTTAAAATATGCTCTTCACAGTGTTTTAGCACTTGACAATAAAAACATGAAAAAAAAAAGGAATGCAAATTAATACATGAGCATTATTCACCTTGAATTTTAGTGCAATTTACTTAAATAAGATTAGCAGGATTGAAATTATTCGGAAAAAAAATATTTGGGGGTTAAGCGAAACTGAAAATGTCGAATTATGTTGTTGTTCCTTATGCCACCTGACCTCGACTGTGTCAGTTACAGGCTCACGAAATTCACCATGGCAATGGGTTAGATGTACGCTTGTCGTTAGGCTTAGCTTTGAGCACAATGCAGGTGACAGTACGATTTTGCTTGGTTCCATCCCAAGTTCGAGGGAGGACACCCTGGACATGGTCAGGGGTCTCCCATCGCTCTTTTCCCCTTCCACCAATCTCAAGAGAGTACTTGTGACTCGACGGCTATTTAGAGTACCCCCATGCTGCAAAGCCTCTGTACATTTACGAACATCCATGCCTTCTCTGGGATTTGAACCCCAGTCCTATGGCACAGCAGTCAGCGTCGCTAACCACTATGCCGGATGGGAGATACGGAGAATTAATCCGAATAATAAAATAACAAAGATGTTTTTTAAAACTTGTATCAATTTTAACAAGTAAGTATTCTGAAAGTGTGACTACTTACAGTAAAACATCAAATTTATTGAAATTTATTTCATATAAATGATTGATGATTATCTAGTGACAATATTTTTTCCAAATGAATGAGAAAAATATTTTATTAAATCCTAATAATATTGGAAATATTTACGAGGTTATTGCCCCTTCAAATAAAAATGCCTTTTGTATAATATTCCGGGACTTATACTAGGAGGAACAGAGTTATTTGATATTCTAACATGGTTTTATGTTGAACGACATATTGTCGTGAGGTCGCTTCAGTCACCTTGCCTTTGTGTACAATATTTTTTTGTTCGCTAATAAATAAAACGGAAAGCATGTTTTTCAAATCCTTATTCACTATACTTTAAATGTTATTTTTTAAAAGTCCACTATCACACAAAATGCAGGATTTTTGAAATATGCATCATGTTCTGAATGTATGCTAACCCATTGTATCAATTTGATAAATATTACTAATCCAATACCAATATTGGTGAAGTCTTGGAATCAATAATATCTCGATTCAAATAAAGGGAGCTCAACAAAGAAATTTTTTCTAACCATTAATAAGAGACTGTCATGCCATCATTTTAATACTAACTACAAAATAACCCAATTTCTCACCGGTCGTGTGTTAACTTTAAAAGCTACTTGAACAAATTTAATTTAGTTTCGTCATCTTCCTGTGATTGTAATGTCGGTGGCGAGGAAAATGTAGAACATGAGCTCCTTCTGTGTTCCAAGTTTGTCAGAGAGAGAAAGATCCTAAGACTGTCTTTTAAGGGAGAACTTAATATAAATTGGCCAACTTTTCTCTAACTTCTTTCCACCAGAAGTGCTTTAATAAGTTCTGTGAATTTGTTGTAAATATTTGTAATCCTTCATAACCATCAAATTCTTCCCCCACTCTTCTTTCCTTTGTAATGTGTGATTAATACTTACTTCTGTAAGCCCCGTGTGATAATTTGTGGTGCACTGGGATTTTATACCATAAAATCCGGCGTATAACACGCATCACCGTATAACGCGCACCTATACTTTCAAGCTGCAATTTTGTTTGGTTGCTCTTGTTACTTGGCCGAATTTAGAATTACGAAGTCCATTACCAATAAAACTCGTGTTGCTTTGCAGTGTGACGTTAATTAAATCTACATGACAGTTATTGGCGGTGGATCTCGCCATCTCGAGCCACAATTAAGAAAACGAGGACTTCCAACTAAGCAAACTTCCGTTTGCCGTCGGCTCTTTATGTATCAACCTGACATTGCAGGCCATCAAGTTTTTAAAAACCCCTCCCTGACCCAACACATGATTTGATTTAAAAATGTTCCTTTGCTACTTATACAAGGGACTGCGGTAGCCCAGTGGTTAAGGTATCGGATAATGACAGGCATGTCATGTGTTCGAGCCCAGTACCACTAAAGATCCAAAATGTAGGAGAGCAATGCACGTTAAATCTGTCGAGAGCTCAAACATCCTCCCGTTGGTCTAGTGTGGTAGCTGGTGAGAGGGGTACCAGCTCAGGTGTCGTCCTTGTCGCTTGACCATGGTTCAAAATGACGAGGTCCGTCGCCAAAATCCCTCATGAAGCTGAACAGTGCGACGTTAATATTTATTCGCTCACTCACTCTACTTATAGAAACTTTTCAGCATTACTTTTTCCCATGAAAGAAAACGGTAAACATCTAATTAAAAATATTACGTTGTAGTAATGGTTATGTAGTTGCAAACAATAAAAAAAATCTAAATTAATTTTCTTAATCGAAATGTATGTTCTAGTAGTTTTTTCATTAGCAATTTGAGGATTTAACTTAGGATGGCCCATTTTTCAATTTTTCCTCGAGGTTTTTCAGTCTACAGAAAAGGGAAATCTTAACATTAAATGACACTACTTCGCAGACCCCTTAGAAAGGTTCTGGGGTTCCTCAGGGGTCCACGGACCACAGTTAAGAACCACTGAAATAGTGTATTCTCTTAACACCATAAGAGGATTACACTTTCCCTTCTTTTATAGTATCGTATTATTCCTTATAACAAATGTTTTTTACAAAATCTGCACTCAAATCCTGTATTTGAATATCCACAACACAGCAAGGCTGGCAACATGTACGAAGTGTGTTTAAAAATTACCCATTATTATTCTTCTGGTGTACTCCAACTAATTTCCGGAAACGCATTCACGTAAGTGTTAATACATATTATAAACACATTATATTTCGAGTTGGAGCACCTAAGTATAACACTTGACATTTTTAGAATTTAATATCCGCCTTATAAAAGTATTACCTATATGTTTCCGCCAATTAAAATACTAGCTTGCCATTAAATATTAGTGGGAAAGGTCGAAGCTGCTCTAAAAAAATGAACAACTCAACACAACTCTTCTTTCCTGAAATATACCGTGATAAAATGTGACCTCTTGACTGTTCTTTTAGTAGTTTTTCGCCCTATTGTGTTGGAGGCCTGAGTGTTTATCAACTAATCACTGTGCTTAAAACCTCGGTTACTTTGTATTGGAATGAACTTGGGATTATTCTGAAGATAAAAAGTTTTTAGGGCAGATGGTAGTTCACGTATAAGATAATTCTGGGTTTTGGCAGCATTATTATACTCATTGTTGTATTTTATAGCGTGTAGAGTATCCAAAGTTATCTAAGTGGTAAATTCTGTAAATACAAAGGCGGGATTTAATAACGAAGGCTTTTTCAAACTACTTCATGAGATTTACCTTGCGAAGTAGTTGTTCATATTTTTTTTTAAATCGAAATGAATAGTTCGAATGTAGTTCAGTTCCGCTTATAAGTATTTTTTCACCCTAATAACCTTCAATAGAAAAGAATTATACTTCTAATATACTACCTCCAAAACTTCGAATCGTGTATTTGACAGAACAAGTATTTGAGGGAAAGAGAATGAATTATTAAATAAATCGCTCAGAAGCCAATGCGTTTAAGTCCCTTTTGTGATATTTTCTGATTTTTGTAAATTTCGATAAAATAAATAATACTCGTATTCTTCTTAGTTATTAAAGGATTTACTCTTTGCTTCCTTTTTTCTATGTCATTGAAAAAAGGAAGCAAAGAGTAAATCCTTTAATAATTAAGAAGAATACGAGTATTATTTATTTTATCGAAATTTACAAAAATCAGAAAATATCACAAAAAGGACTTAACCGCATTAGCTTCTGAGCGACTTAAGGTATCCAACTACGTTCGGAACCGTGATTTTAAAAATGCCCATAAATGGATAATTTTCATGATGTTTAGTGTCACTTAGATTAGAATACACGTATAAAACTGTTTTAAGGACATTTTGATAAAAAAAATTATTTAAAT
>BMAV01012428.1:24822-36536 GCA_019973955.1 Trichonephila inaurata madagascariensis | reverse complement strand
AAATTCACATTATTTTCAGAGTTACAACCCATTGAAATAATTATCGGCGTTTTTTTCTTCTTAAAATTTCTCCCCTCTGTTGTCGTAAAACATGGATAAACCCACTTCTAAGTTATGTACTTCAAAAATTCTAGTTGAGCCTCTGTAGAGAGATTTGAGTAATATACAGGCAAAATATTATTACAATAGAAGCATTTTTGACAAAAGGAGAATATTTTGAAAATGGGTCATTCTAGGTTCATTTTTTATCAAAATCTTGTACTTAAATAATTTTTTATTGTAATACTATTCTTAAAACAATTTTATATACATTTTCTAATCTAAGTGACACTAAATATCATAAATATTATTCATTTATACGCTTTTGCAAAATCACGGTTCCGAACGTAGTCGGATACCTTAAAAAAAGATATAAATCTCTTCAATAATTGCTATGCATGTTGGTAAATGTATCAAATATGTGAGAAGTTTCTTTTTTATTAAATTTTGATGTTGAAACCGCTCTTGTCATAATAATTATAACTGACTGCCTCAAGCAGTAGAAGCGCCCTCTAACGACCACTGATATTCAGTAGAGGCCTGGTGAGGAGATAATGCGGTCGCTTTGAAAAACTGCATGTTCTTTGTCCATTATTTTTGCTAACGATATGTATTGTCTTTAAGTAACCTAACTTAAATGAATAAATTATTGTTATACTAAAGAAGTCTTTATTCAAATCAACCCCGATTTGGGCGCAGTCTGTTAAATATTTAACGTTTAATTCTCTACAAAATTAAATAACAAAGGAGGATAAAGAGGAAAAAAATTTGATAACGTAACGGGTTTTGCGCTCTAATAAGAAATGTACAATGATTAATCCGTTTCTTTTTTAATATCTTTTATTTTTACAAATGTTTCCTTTCCTTATTAAAAAGAACGAGAAATTGTGTTAATCAATTGTTGAGTAACTAATTCAACTGTCAAAAGAACTTTTCACGGAAAAAAATAAACTTAGAAAAAAAAATCTGCCATATTTATTAATAATATTGCTATCCCATAAAAAAAGACATCGATTTTTTTTTAAATTAGCCAATGAAAAACCCCGTTTTAATTTTAATACATATTATCTGCACAATCAATTTCTTAAAAACTTATAAAAAATGTAGAACTTGTGCTGGTATTATGATTAACTTACAATAACTAATATATCATACATTCGTAATATAATTTATGTCTTATAGGGAATATTCTTATTCGGGGTTATTTAGTTTTCGTGTGAATGTGATGAGTCAATTAAAATACACAAAGAAAACAACATTCCATAAAAATATACTTAAGATCCATTCTATACTTCAGAAAGATGAAAAGAGAAAAGATAAATTCTAAAATACTACTGGTACTTCGTTCCTCACATAATGAGAGTAAGATTTGTTTATATATAGTAAGGTGAGACCATTTTTTTTACAATGAAAAGGAGGACGAAAAATTCAAGAAAAAATTACAGCTTAAATATATAAAACGTTCTATTAATTCAAACAAAAATACGTTAATTACGCTTACATTCTTTTTAATTATTATCTTAAACGAGTATTTTTCCATTGAATGAGTTTTTCTTGTTAACACATATCATTTTCTAATATATCGGAAAGTTCGGGCAAAAAAATATCCTTCCTACTGAATTTTACAGTTAGCACTGTAGCTAAAATATTAACATTCAATTTTAATTTCTCACTAGTCGCTTCAAAAAAAAAATCATTACCAATTGAAAAAAACTCTTTCAACTGGTGCATCAGTTCCAGAGCAGCACAACGTAAATTCAACAAGAAGAATTACATTTTCAAATGGAATGTGTTCATTTTTGAAATGGTTTAAGTAATTTCACCCATATTTTTCCCATTTCTCAGCACCTTGATTTTCCAATTTTGTTCTAATTTATTAGAATTTAAATGTCCATTCAGTCTTCTTTCTACTTCAAACAGACAGTTGTCAACGATTTAAGTATCAGGCATTTCCTTCGATAAAAATTCAACGTTATTTTCTATATCTGCCCACTTTACTTGAGACCAAGTCAAAAAATACCACTGAAAACTGTTATTTCTTGTGATATTTGTTTCAGACCATTCTTCGACATTTTGGAAAACATGTTTGGTTCATCTCTGAATACAGACATTAACATATAAGTTTCAAAATATTGAAAAGGAGGACACTTTTCGAGGAAGGACAGATCCTAGAAAAGGAGGACTGTCCTCCCTAAAGGAAGACGATTGGTCAGCTTATGTATAGGGACCACATTCGGGCGAGTCCAAGCTTATTTGGAGTGCGACAAGCTTATTTATCCAACATTTGTTTTAAAAATAGCTTTAAGCCCTCGCTATATTTTGTGAAAAGTTTGAATTGATTATATTTGTATTTAATGGACATTTACATCAATTTCTATAAACTTTTCTAATGTGTAAAAAAAAAGTTTGTTAGTGTGTAGATAATATCTTTATATTTAAGTTCATAAAATCTTTATTAAGTTCCTCATTCAACTTATAACAACCGGATAGAGCGGTTGCTGGTGCTAGGGAACTCGAGTAAAGATCAGTCACAACCAGTTTCAAATTCAGATTTATTATCCCACTAACTTAAATAAAACAACTAAAGGTGTAGGAAATACACTAGAAGAGCAATTAGAAGAGCAATCACACGGCTTAAGGATATTTAACTTATATCTACTCCACTTACTCTTGGAGCACTGTGGACTACGCTAGACTTCACTTGTACCTGACAACAATTATACGATGTACGACCCGTTGGTGTGGTGTGGTAGTTAGGAGAGGGGGGTGCCAGCTCAGGTGTCGTCCACGTCACTTGACCATGGTTCAAAATTACGTGGTCCGTCGCCAAAAGCCCTCGTGTAGCTGAACAGTGCGACGTTAATATTCACTCACTCACTCTACGATGTACGGTAATAACTCTTAAGCTCAGTATTATAACTTATTCTGCCCTTGGCAATAATTGACCATCCAGAGACTATTCGTCGACTAAATCTCGACTCACCGTCAACTAACCGTATAGTAACATAGCGTACCTAAATGTCAGCGCCTAAATAGACAACTAATTTGAATAAATCAAGTCTTCTTCTTCTGGAGAGAGTTTTCAATAGAGCATACAGTTAAAAAAAATAAATTAACCTTAAGAGGATTAGTTGGAGGTTCGCGGATAGACCCGTTACAAACACAGCAAAAAATTATTTTTTTTTTTAAAAAAATAATTTACATCCTCCTGGACACTGGAGTGTTTATTAACGTCTTCTATGACGCAACGCAAGGGCTATTGGCTACGGATCTCGAAATTTTGAGCCATGGTCAAGTGACGAGGGAAAGATCTTAGCTGGTCTTCCTCTCCGAACTTTATCAGGACTTTAAGCCAAGGCAGAGTTATAACGTGCATCAGCGCCTGTACTAGGTGGGTCTTCAGTAGTACTAGGGTTCGAACTCGTGACACGCTGGCTACGAGTCAGTGACTATGCCCACTAGGATACAGCGGCCTCTAGATCCTTTATAAAAAATTTATTTTGGTTATACTTTTTAAGTCATGTGTCGATGCTGACTGCTGTGCCGTTGGGACCGGGTTCGAATCCCGGAGAAGACATGGATGTTTGTAAATGTGTAGTGTCTTCACGGCATAGGGCTACTTTAAGAAACCGTCGAGCCGCAAGTCCTCTCGTGAAGTTAGTGGAAGGGGAAGGGAGGTGGGAAGCCCCTGACCACTCCTACGGTGTTCTCCCTCAAAATCGGGGTGAAACCGAGCTAAATCGTTCTGACACCTGTATGGTGCTCAAAGCTACGGCTAACGACTGGCGTCACTTAGCCCTTTACCATGATGAGTTCCGTGGCCTTTGATCTGGTCTTTGCTGATCAAGTGGCATTAGTAACAACAGCATGTGTTCTTCTAGAGGCTTTTTAATATTATCTAAAAATATGTTCGTTTTTTTGTTTGCTTGTTTTGTTTGACAATGTGATATATATATATATCCTGCAAATTTACGAATCTAGCTGTTTTTCGGTACAAAACATTGTTTTAAATAATTATAACATGTAATAAAAAATACATAAAATTACTCTATTTTAAATACAAATCCATAACATTCAAACATAAATCGCGCATGGTAAGGGAAACTCATTACAATATTATAAGAAATAGTGTACCAATAAGCATGAAGTTCTACTAAAAATATACTTTCTCAAAATAGTTTATAAAAAAATGACGTAAACAACGTAAACAATATTCAGTAGAAATAGAAAATAGGCGTAAGGAGGGTGGCGAACGTTCGATGTATCTTCGAATTCTAAATTGGTCGTTAGTTATAGCAACGTGAAAAAGGGAAATTTCTTTGTTGTCTCGCCTTTTGTTCGACTGCATTTGGGGATTTTCCACACAATGATGTCCCACTTGCTGTAGCGTAAAATGAGATTTTAAAACAAGGCAAGTAGGATGTGGGAGCTGAAACGGTTGTTCTATTTTCATTTCTTTTCGCCCCATAACCTGTTTCTTCCTCTTACAGTCCACATGTAGGCAAGATCAAACCCAAGAAAATTCAATTTCCTTGTCTAACCTCCAACGTTAATATGAGGGTCGTGGGTAGACAATAATCAATGCCCCCTTCCTTTTTTTTTCAGAAAAGCTAAAAATTGCATCCTAGATTTTGATTATAGTTCTGATATTTTTATCTCTTGTTGAAAATTCAGTTTAAATTTACTGTAAAATTCAAATAACAAATATCAATTTCTCTCTTGAAAGTTTTACCCGGAACCTGGCGAAGAGCTGGAGAACCAATAAGGATAGGATAATAATAATGATAGGATAATAATAATAATAGGATAATAATAATAATAGTAGGATAGTCGTAATAATAATAGGGTAATAGTAATAATAATATAATAATAGGATTATAATAATAATAGGATAACCTAGGATAATAATAATAATAATAATAGGATAACCTATGATAATAATAATAATAATAAACACATTCCCTCCTTTTAAAACAAAGTAATTCCTTAAATATAGAATTATTATGATTCCAGAAAAATTTAAGATCAGAAGTCATTACTGAAACTTTTTTTTCTAAATGAGGCTGCATTTTAGCACACACAACTTAGCCTTTGCAGACATGGTAAGTCCACAAATGGGAGAGCCATTTGATGGTGGCCCCATCTAGTGGTGGCCTCTCTACCAAATTTGGACGCTTGGATTAATTTTTAATTCAAGCTCTCGTCGAATGCTAAATTTTGCCGTGATATAATTTTGCCGAGAGTTCCAGAGAGTGAAATTGATACTCAAGGGATCTTTTACATGCCCCACAATCATATGATATATGTGACTACGATTTTCACATCCAGAAAATTTATCGACTCCAGCCGGGGTCGAACCTGCAACCTTAGGCTTACGAAGAGGGCACGCTGCCTCAAAGCCACTGGAGCCAACTTATTGAAACATTTCAAACATATATACAGGGTAGGATGTCCACAAAATAGCACCCTAACTATCTGCAGCCCTATTTCTTGTTGGGAGTACATGAAAATGCCCAAAGTACTGTACCTGATCCAAAGTGCGACAAAAGTACGGTAAATGGTGATGAATGAAAGATGATGCATGAGGGTTCTTGTTGAGGCATCATCGCATCCCGTTTTCCTGCACGTGACTGGCTGGATATGGCATATACCAACCGCTAGCTAAAACATGTGGGTTCGGTTTTACGACTGCCACTATCCCAAGATCTCACACCATTGGGCTTTTTTTTCCTGCGGGGCCATCTCAAGGAATTGGTATATCGAGATGTAGTGACCACACAAACTGTTTTAATTGCTCGTCTGCATACTGATTGTACTTCGGTAGACACCGCGCTGGTTCGGAGTATGCAATCATCCATTCCACGACACTCTTAAGCATGCTTCAATATGCACGGCGGATACTTTGAGCATCTGCCTTGATGAATACAGTGAAATACGATAAACGCGAAAACGGTTAAGACGAAACAATACAATGGTCCCGACAAACTACTATGTAATTTCATGCACATTTTTACTCTTAACACGAAAAAATTTCCCTTCTGGAAAAGGAGGATATTGAAACTGCGTCGACACTTAATGAAATGTTTGTAAAAGTTTCTGTATTATTGGACTGTCCTGCTGTATCAGCGGAATAATTCTTTGCAGTAGATGATGATAATGTATGTACAGCCCCAATTATGGTAGACAAAGACATTTTGGAGTTCGTTCAAAACTCAGAAAATATCACCGATGCAAATTCCGAGGATGATAATGAAAACAATGTCATCCGAAATAAGGAACATAATGAAATGTATGCTCAGTTATTTAGACACACATCCCAATGATGGAACGAACAACAAATAGACCATATAGAACAATTTGTGTGTGTGTGTGTTGATAATTTAAAACTAAAAAAGACAATGCACAGAAAAATATCAGGTTATTTTCCAAAAAAATTATTAAATGTTTTGTTTTTCAAAAAAGCTTGAAAATTTTGTTTGAAATTCCATGAAGTTCTTGTGAATGTTTTTGTTTCATTCATCTTTATTAAATACGTGCATATATACATATCTATGAAAATGCAATTTAATGAATATAATTTGGTTGAATATATATGTTTTTTTTTTCTTTTTGAAATGTCCTTTAACACGAAATTCTTTTAAGGCGAAAAATTATTTCAGTCCCTTCAGTTTCGTGTTAGACGATTTTTACTATATTTACAAATACTGCTGTGGATGTGTCCACTACTGTGTTTTTTCCTTGCATTGACTGTGACGTCACAATTTGTTTTTCGTATTTTTATCGTAAACTATGGATTGCGTACAGATACAATTTTTTGGGAATTTTTATGTACCCCATCGGGAAATCTAACTGTGCAAAGTTAAAACACTATTTTTTGAACACCCTGTATATACACTTGATTTTTTTGTCTGTGATCATTAAAAAAATAAAATTGCAAGCATTAACATTTGCTTCAGTTCTAGAGAGAATACAGAGATAAATATGTCTTTATCACTTTATCTGTTTAAATAATTCTTTTAACGAATCTTTTGACGAATATATACTCGACTCTATACTAAAAGTGGGAGAGATGTTAATGAAGTTTCAGATACTCTCATTCCAAAATTTCTAAATTTACAGGAAGGCTTTCTAATAAAGACATGAAATCTTGATTAGTGGAATTAAAATTAGCTGCAATTTTACTTCGAATGTTCACATTTGAACTGCATACATATTTGAAAAATTCTCTTAAACCCGGGAAAAAGCACGCGTTTATTACTAACGTTAGTGACAGGAAAGGATTGGGGTGATGTCACTCCAATCCTTTCTTTAATAATTATTTTTATCGTACTCCATTGAAATCATAATTTCATTGAATATTTTAACTAAGAGAAAGTACACTTACCGATTTTTAAGAGCTTTTAAATTTTTCTTTGATAATTTGAGAAAAACTCCTATCAAATTGAACTAAAATGTTTCAAATGTGCGTGACTTTAATAAAAGACACACATCACAGACACTTTTCGCAAACATTACATGATATTTGCAGGCAAAACAATCATATTTTGTTCAAGTTATTGTAGTTTTATTGTCCTTTGATGATCGACAAATAACACTTTGAACTTATTCTTGCTTGGGCCTTTTTGACAGGGATCTGTGTGTCTTGTGGCACACTTGTGGTTTCCTATCTTTCTTGACGGAGTTTTGAAAAGTTTCCTTTCAACTCAAGAGTTCCATGCTCATCGCTTTTCTCAAATTTACTTTCACTATCATGATTAACATCCATTATTTCAACTGGTCCTTCCTTTGTTTGATCAGTTTCAACTTCAGCTAATAGAAATCGTAGATGTCCATTTCTTTTTCTTTTTTTTTTTTTTTTATATTCTGTTCATTTACATTCATAAACCGTAATGAGTCCTACAACACAGCGATCGAAACCACAAAGTCGCGCGTTCACAGGGGAAAAAATTAGTCTGTTCATAGACAATGTTTTGGAACAAAAGTGGGAGCTCAGTCACCCCATGTACCATAAGATTGTAAAAAAGGTTTGTCATTCCCTCAAAAAAGGGTAGATATGTAACAAATACATTTTAGTTCCATGTAGAAGGATACTGACAAGGGCGTTGGTAACAAATAAACAGTTTTCCCAGAATTAAAGATTTCGTGAACCTGAGGCGACTCTGGCCCCGCGTTACCACTCTCGGGTTAAAGCAAATGTTGTAATTCGTATTAGAAAAATTGTACTATATTATGAGAATTTGTGATAGTATAGAATGAAAATATACTTATTGTTTTTAAAATTAGACTAAAAAAGTATTTATAGAAAATTGAAAGTTTTTAGAATTTTCGTAGAATTCAATTGTAAATGTGAATTATACTTTTTTTTTATTACATGCAATATTTGCTTTCAAATAGAGCATACGTAAAAAAATATATATATCTATTTTTAAATAAATATTTTTGGGGCGTCTTCTTTTTATCTTTCTTTAGATTGTTTTCTTCCGATTGTTTATTGTTTGGAAATAATCTTATGTATACACTCTGTGCCGTAAACCACTTCATAAGAAAGAAAAGGCACTTGAAGACACCTTCACATTATCTCTGTCATCTACGTTATTTTTGTTGTTGTTCTCGTCTCTATGGAATTGGCAAATAAAAAAATAAATAAACACTCTAGATTCCACCAAAGTAGGCAATTATTGCGGCTGGCAATTCCAGATCGTTCTGGCTTTAAAGCAGAAATGGGATTAAGTCGATCGCGATCTACCTGTGAGCCTTCAAGACATTTGGGGTGACCGCCTTTAGTAAGACCTAAAACGCGCATATTATATAAAAGAAGTATATTAATGAAACACCGACTTCAGTTAGATTTGAAGCTGGGCATTCATTGGAAGAGCGCGAAGACGTTTAATATGTTCTACAGGGAAAAAATTTGATCATCGCGATGGCAGCCGTTGTAATTAGTTTTTCCCCACATGCCGACTGAAGGGAAGAATTAATATTAATGATCTTCTCGTGATAGCCCGGGATTGGCCATTGAGGCCTTACCCTAAGCCGCGCGTTTCCGCGGGATTGGGTTCTCCCGGCAGCCAATATTTTAAGTACATACGTCCGCTCTCATTATCATGTTTCCCTTTTGCGTTTTTCTTTAAACAAAGTTTTAATGTAGTATGTTTTTTTTTTTATTTTAGTTACGTAGGTAAGTACATATTCCGTATTTATTTTTTAGTGATAGGGAATTTAGTGATAGGACCTTTTTCAATTCCTACTATTAGCTCACAATCTCTATATATTTATTTATTTATTTATCTTGGTGGAATTTTCAATCGTTAATAAAATACATTTTAGAGCACTCAATTGAGCTGGAATTTTATACACAGGATTATTTTGGATGACAATACAATAATTTGATTATAATTCAAAAAAATTAATTGATTAAAACTAATTATTTAAAGAATTACAAATACACAGCCACATTGGCGACTTAGCGACCATTTTGATGACTTGTGTCAAAACTTGAAAAGGTTTTTTTTTTCTCACGTTTTAAAGCATTCAGTTGAACTGAAATTTTATATACACGATTGTTTTGCATGACAATATGATACTTTAATGATAATTAATAAAAATTAATTACCACTCAATGTTGGGATTCTGTTATATGTATATACATATTTATATTAATTGTAACTATTTAATAAAAAGTAGCTAAAATAAAATTTTCTTTGTTGATCTAAGTAGGAATTGACTTAAAAATACTTTTTCATGTTACTTGTTTTAGCTCATTACACCTACGCCTCTGAGTGGACCGCCAATCCTTGTAATGGATGGACGGTCCCATCCATTAGCTTACGAGAGTCCGAACAAAGATTAGCCATAGTCATAACAAACTCAATTTACTAACAATTCTCAACAAAGTAACAAATTTCAACAATCCAAGTTAAGAAATGTACCAATAGATAAATATGGGAGCAATAGCGAGGTAGACGAGATATTTGAAGTTTTAATTATAAATTGGATCACTTACTCAGCATGTTCTGGCAATACACCTTCTAAATATTTGAAAATACGTTCTAATTTAATCTAATTCAAGCCGACACCAATCCAATTTAAACAGTTGATTTGACACAATCGTCAATCTTAATATTAATCAAATAATCTACGAATCACCCTCGATTAGCTTTACGTTAATCACTACTTGTTATCCTTTCAGCTTCAAACCTCTCTCTCCATCGAGCCTGAAAGTTAATCTTTAAGTACAAGCTATAATTTGAAGAATTCGCGTCTTCTTCTTAGGGAGGAAAGTTCTCAATAGAATAATATTTAAAGAACCATTATTCCCCAAGAGGATTAGTAGGAAGAACGCGAATAGACCCGTCATAACCATGAAAAAGTTAGAAATAGCCCTTACCCTGGAAAAGTCTGCTCACCCCTGCTTTAGGGGATCTCATACAATGGGTCCATAAATGGGCTTAGATCAAGCTTCAGTGTTCTTGGGGTGAAAGCTGGGCACTCGAGGCTATGTTTTGGTTTGAGTGGTTGGATTTCCGGGCAGTTTTTACCCTATATGTAAGGTTTTGTTTTATCGGATGGATTTTCCTGCCCTTGTAATGATGAGTTCTTAGTCTTGTGATTGTGGACATTATGATTCTTGAGAAGTAGAAGTCTAAAAATAACTTAAATGACTTCCAATGTATCAAAGACAATGTAGTAAAAAAAAAGTTACAATTTTCTAAAATGTTTACTCCCTAATATTTCAAATTTTCTTTAGAGAGCGACTTAAGATTCTGCACAGAATTACTACAACTTATATTCAAAATAATTTTCTTCGGTAAAATTTTTATTTATCGTATTTATTCAAATTTAAAACCCACCCCTAATTCTCAACAAGTTTTTGTGAAAAAGAAAAATAGTGTAAAATGATTCATCGATATCCAATTTTACGAAATAAATAAATTTAAAATGAGACCTAAAAAGAAAATAATAATAAATTTATTTTACTAGCATTATGAACTTTTAAATACATTTATGAACCTGTAATTGCTCTAATTATCCCATCCAACGAATTTTTTTCCTTTGATTCTAAGCCGCATTCGAGATTTTCAGTAGCATTAATATTTTTTTTAAAAAAAGTGCGGCTTAGATTCGAGTAAATACGGTATATTATGAGTTAGAAATAGGACACAGAATTCCTTGAATCTGTCGAAAATTTATCCTGAATATCGAGAAATATCTAGAAACTTGGGAATGCCACGGAACCGGAAAGCTTTTATCTCACGTTTTCATGAAACACCTAGAATAGGGGCTCCTTACCTTTATTTGCTCTACTGACCCCCTTTGATAATTTTGGTAAAGATAACGGACCCCTCTTTCAGAGGATTTGTTTTCTCATGAACCACAGCATAATGATGGTATGCAAATATGTAGAAGAAAAATTTTTTGATAGAAGCAATAAATAATATAGAAAAACAATCAAGGTAACATAAAATAGCACACAACTTTTTAGCACATTAAATAATACTTATAAACAACAAAGTAATATTTGTATTTATCTTACTTGATCTCTTAAAGTTGTATTTCTATTCTTGCTAGCCGTTACCATAGTCTACTTTTCTGGATAATTCCTGATGCTGTAAAACTCTGCATTGTTCTTAAATTATTTATATCGAAGTCCTAGCGTTGAGCTTTCGATCGTACAA
>BMAV01012427.1:40530-68686 GCA_019973955.1 Trichonephila inaurata madagascariensis | reverse complement strand
TCTCTGGAATGGCGGAATTTTAAGTGCAGACCGCTTGGAGGGTTAATGAGTAAATTTCAGTGAGATAATTAAAACTGTATACTTTTAGGATTATAAGCAGTTACTATACAGTAGAATGAATCAAAGTAGTCAGTGCAGCTGCTCAGTGGGCTTGTAAAATTTATATTTCTTACACAATATAATGTGGTTAGTTTGTCACAAGTTATCCTCTCCCTTTCAAATCACTTTATCACCCCTCGACCTCTTTTAGCCAGTGATCTCACACTTCCTCTGGGTGGAGGGAATCTCTATTGTAATGGTCTTCAAACTGTGTACCACCTTACCTTGGGGATTCACAAGGCAAACCCAGGGTTTCACGATGCACAAATAATCGTAAAGTAAATTATAAATATGTATGCAAAATATATTTACGTTCACTACGAAATTTGCAAAGCTACAAGTATCTAAAGTTCCTCCCCCAGTCGTTAAAATTGAAACGTTTATTTATGCATAATATATAACTTTATTTTGTAATGCTTTTGTTAATTTTTATTATAATATAATAAGAGAATATTAAAACGTTCTTTTATACCTACTACCTACTAAACTGTGAATATTTTGTTTAGTATCCCAGGTTCCCCTAAATTTTATATTCGTTAGCACAATTTTTTGCATAAAATAGTTTTCGATTGGAAAATGAGTCTTTTTTTTTTCATTTGTAAAAAAAAAAAAAAACATGTATAATATTGGAGAGGGAGCAAATTATCGCCATATCAATAGATTGGACATAAAAATCTAAGTTAAAGCTAAACATCTCCTAAATTTTAGGCTACAAATTCATGCAAAAAACACAGGATTTCTCACACAGCTATAAACTTTTAATGCCCTTAATGAAAACGTGTTTAATTGGAAAAAAATTTCTCGATGGCTGAGTGGCTATAAAAGCAAATTAAACGGAGAATGTGAAACGCAACTGCAGAGAATTTCAATAGACTTAGACTTCGACAGTTTGTGTGAGAAAATGCAAAAATATATTCCTGTAATTAGGTATAGGTATGGTTACCATTATGGTTAAGGGTCACTTGGATCACAAATTAATATTATTAAAGAGAATGAGTAAATTACATTAAAGAGAGACTTTTATTAACTACAATATTTATTTCAAAACTGTTTTTACATGAAACACGTACATCATGTTGATCAACTAGACATATTTTAAGACATATTCATGTGGAACAGATTTCCCCGAAAATACCTTTTAGTTCTAAGATTTCCATTAGACGAAAAAGTGAAAACCACTGTACTACTGGAACCCCGATGTGAGATAGAGAGCGTGTTATGAGAGAAAGTGTAAGCATGTTTGTGTTATGAATTAAGATAATTTTGCTTTGAATCTTTGAAGGTTTAAAACCTGAAATTAAAAATACAATGTTCAAAAAAAGGGATTCCCTTAAGTTACTTATGCATCCTGAGCGTTTTTTTTTTTTTTTTTTTATAAAGTTAGAAAAATTTTATAGTTCTAAATTTATTACTCCACTTTTTTCAATATATTATTAAAATAATTTTTCAACAGTTTAATATCATTACACAATAAATAAGAGTAAAAATATAAATTGCCTTAAGGTATCCGACTACGTTCGGAACCGTGATTTTAAAAATGCGCATAAATGGATAATTTTAATGATATTTAGTGTCACTTAGATTAGATTACATGTATAAAATTGTTTTAAGGACATTTTGACAAAAGAAAATATTTAATTACAATATTTTGTCAAAAAATTAACTTAGAATAATCTTTTATCAAAATGTTCTCCTTTGGTGAAAATGCTTTTATTACAATAATATTTTGCCTGTATATAGCTCAGACCTCTTTACAGAGGCTCAACTATGATTTTTGAAAAACTCAAATTATTTTTATACAACCAATTGAAATAATTATCGGCGTTTTTTTCGTAAAATTTCTCTCCTCTGTTTTCGTAAATATGGATAAACCCACTTCTAAGTTATATATTTCAAAAATTATAGTTGAGCCTCTGTAGAGAGGTCTGAGCTACATACAGGAAAAATATTATTATAATAGAAGCATTTTCACAAAATGAGAACATTTTGAACAAAGGTTATTCTAAGTTAATTTTTGCCAAAATATTGTATTTAAATAATTTTTTGTCAAAATGTCCGTAAATCAATTGCATACTTGTATTCTAATCTAAGTGACACTAAATATCATGAAAATTATCCATTTATGTGCTTTTGAAAAATCACGGTTCCGAACGTAGTCGGATACCTTAAGATTTTTATGTATTCGTTCATAGATTATTGTGGGCTGGTTTCTGAATCTGAGAAGGGCACGTAGAATAATGTGGTGCGGTTAGCTAAAATGATCGAGATATCGATCTTTTCGCCAAGTATGTCAATTTCATGTTTCGATTCTATAAGATTACATGAGAAGCTGAGGAATTTCGACAGTGTTTGAAGAAGAGCTACTTTATTTCAGTAAAGCTGGATTACAGTATTTTTTTTCATGGTAGAAATATCCAAAGCAAAAAGACATAAAATGTAATTTCATCTTTTTCTTTCGAAGATAATTCAGTTGCGAAAATACAAAATGCGACGGAATGTATTTTTTTCACTCTGAAATTACCAACAGTAGTAAAGATTAAGTATTATTTTCTTGTCAATAGTTCAGTTTTAAGTTTGTCTTTTTATGTTAATTTGTTGTCCTTTTTTATTAAATTCAAATACAACTAAGTTACATTCTTTAATATTCTGTTTAATTGCTTACATTCCAGTACATTATATATGGTGTATCTCAAAAGTAACGAGAATGATTTCATAAAAATGTTCTTTTCTTGAACATATAGGTTACTATGAATTACCCATTTAAAATATTAATGCTCATTTTCATAATAAGAGCACTATGTTGAGTTGCAGTTCGAAATCCAGTATAATTTTTATAATTTCCATTATTTTGTTTGTGATTTGTATTTTCGATTAAATATTACAAACAAATTTTCATAGAGTGAAGTCGGATACTGCCCGGAAAATTGGAAACATTGAGATGCTATATCGGACCATATTTCGCGGATGTTATGTCCGTAGATGCATTTTGAACCATTTTTTGTACTGTTGCTTCTTAGATTGGTGTTTCAAGCAGTTCTCTCTCTCTCTTTCGGTGAAAAACCATTTCCCTAGCAGTTGTTTTTCTTTGTTCTTCAAACATTCATTTTTTACTGCTGAAGAGGCACAGGGTTTTGAACTGTAACCTCCAGTATGCTCTCCATGATCTTTAATATCACCATTCCCATCTGTTCTAGAAAGTCTGGAGATTTTTCAAAGAATCGATGTGAAGACGAAAATATTAAGCAATTTATGAGTTTCAATTTTTCTGGAGATCTTTTCGATGAAAGCTCTTTATATGAATCTATTTTTCAAATACTGAGAGAAAAATATTAAAGAAAGTGTACTTCTTTCTTGTCTCGTAAAATTTATTAACGTGTATTCCGCTGAAAGTTTCCCTTTGTGACAGAGTACTTAGCAACTTGTTACTGTTTGTATTACCATGAAAAGGCGCATACCATGGGATCAAAATCAAACTATTTCCCTTGTTCCCCTTTAAACACGTCCCTATTTTAACCCTGAACCTCTAAGTCGCGTTTAAAATCATTCTTTTTACTTTTGATACAAACCATGTACAAGAGTTGAATATTTCTTTACAGAATCAAAAACTCAAACTTTATCTTCATCTGTCTCGCATTGAATCTTTCAGTTTTCCTCCATTTAAACTGTTATGTTGAAAAACACCTACATGGATAAAAAATAAGTCCAATAAGCAAAAGATATGATTACTATAATAAAAGTATATTAAAAAAGCAAAATATTATATTATTTAAATATTATTTCACTTAAAATCGTTGCAGGCTGTTACAATAAACATGTATTTAAAGGTTTTTACTATATTCTTTAAATATTATACATTTGAATATTACTGAAATCTATGAACATATATATAAAATATTTTAAAACGAAATATTGTGTGGTATAGAAATTTAATACCTTCTTTGATTATTTTGTCCATTTGTTCGTATTCTGCTTTTGAGTTTCTTATTGGATTTTGTTAAGATTATGTCTAAACGACAGAAAGATGCACAAAAGATTCAGGCATTCCTCGATATATATTCTGTGTAAGGTATTTTAGGAAATTTACAGGTCTTCATCTTTTTTCACAGGCTCCTTGAACTTTACTGCCGTTGATGTTTCCTCAATGGAGATATTTCTAACTTTCGATATACTGCTTGAAAATTCTAAATACTTATGTTTTTCATGATAATAATCCATAATCCAATGTAATAATACAATAAATACATTTAATGCTATTAGAATTCTAAAAAGGAATTTTAAGCATTATTTTTTTACTTTTAAAATGATAATTTTATTGCATTTGAATTTAAACGCAAGTTATATAATGTATTATACTTATTCGTCTACATATTATACTATGCATAAGGATCAATCATAATTCATTGGTTGCAGAATGTATTTAAAGTCATCTTAAGAGACAGATATATTTTAAAATAATTGCGTTATTCTTGAATCCATCTATATAATTTTCCTTATTTTTTTACAGTTGAAAAAATTATTTCATATGAATTGTGAAGCTTGCACGTATTGCTTGTCTTCAGTACCTTCAACACATACAAATCTTTTTCTTGACCAGCACGATCAATTAAGTATTGAGTTCTTTTCACGTCCTTGCAATTTGATCACAAACTTTTAATGATGAATTCGCACTTCGAAAGTTCTCTGATTATTACTTAAAGAAAAAAAAACTGTGATTTCTAGAAATATACACTGCATGATTCCAAATTTTTTAAATATCTTACATGATTTTCCTTCTGTCATGTTTTAAACACTTACAAAGAGTTATTGGTCGACAAAAATCAATAAGTGAATAACAATGCCACAAAACCTGAGATTGGGTTTCAAAGATTTTTCAACTCTCTTTCTTAGCCTTCTTCCATAAGCTCTGATGTTTCACAGTCATAATTTATGAGCAAATAATTTGTCCATAAAATACATTTTAGGCGTATATCATACGAACCAACATGCTTCAGCTAAATATGTATTCATCTGTGAAAGATCAAGAAGTTCTTTCAAGGATAATGTTGTAATATTGATGCTATTTTTGTTGATTTAATACATCCATCCTGGTACTTTTGTAGAGCTGAACATGTCTTGACATCACTCGCTATGACATTGATAAACATCAATGTCAAGAACGTTATCAGGCCAACCACTAAAAGTTGAAAAATAAAGGATGCTGTTTTTCTAAACGTTGAATATACCTGCTTTTCTGGAACCGAAGTGATATATTCAAATATGTGAAGGCTAAGGGTAGAAAAAGCAAGTTTCCAATTGAAATATTTATATAAGAATCTAAAGACCATGGAATTTTTTTTTACAATCTAAACTAAACTTATTGGCGCAACAGTCCCTGAGGGGTAGGGTCTACTGTGCCCATTTCAGTATTCGTGAGTTTGGGCACTGAGGTGCATGAGCGGATGCATCTCAGCATGTTTTTAATTTTTAAAGTTGTAGCTCTTTGTGTAACCTATCCTTATTATAAAACTCATCATTTTAATAAAATTGCCTTTTTGTTAGGTTATTTTATTTTTCTAAAACCTATTATGAGTTTAGGCCAGTATCATTGTCATATTCTTCCAAGGCATGAAGAGATTCTTTGAAGACAAAGAACTGCCGATTCATTATAAGTCTTCATTCTAAATATTGACATTTAAACGTGAACACAGAGTCATGGATTATCGGTAAAAAGCAAACGGAAAATCTGGTTCATTGCTGTCATAAGTCGTCATCTCTGTATTCTCATTAAGGTATGTAACTAGACACACTTCAAGTGTTATGCACAACTTTCTAAATTTATTCAGAAGTGTTGAGGGCCTTCAGTTGAACCTAAAAAAAGAATGCCATTTAGTGTAATCAATTATTAAAATCTAAATAAAAGTGGATCTTATTATTAAAAGAAATAGAATTATTGATATTTCAAATCAAATAAGTGTTTTATTAGACAAAATATTGACAATTTTCTTGAAATCAATCTTGTCACCACGATTTTAAAAATATAGTTTATCTTTCAGAAAAAGAGGTGACTTAAGCAGACAAAATATCTGTAGGAAACTTTTCGATCCCAAAAACCAATAAAAAAATTATTTCACATGTAGAATTCAAAACTACAAAGTAAATTTGAATTCATTTTGCTAATTTGATAGAATTATTTAACAGTTAGTCATTAATTTATAAGCTTACTATAATCAAATACAAATATCCAGTGTTCCACACACACACACACAAAATTTACAGATTAATTGCATTCAATATTTAGCATCTGCTTGGAACATCATCTATGAATCAATATATTTGCATATTATTTTTGTTGCTGAGTAATAAGTAATCTATAATTATTACTGTTGAGTCACATGCGGAAGAGAGTCTCTCCAACATAAATGAAGTTCTGAAGAAGTCAGAGATATTAAATTAAAATTAATTTTATCTTGTGTTTGTTATTTGTTATAGCTTCGGCAGCTATATTCATGTCGAGTTTGATTATAGATATTAAAGGAAGAGAATTTTCGGAATCAGCAAATTGAGCTTTTTGGTTAACGTTGTGAAGTGATAAATGTATTAAATGTTTCTACTCAGCTTTCTCTGATTTTTAACTAAATTCCCGGTGTGTGCAAAATGGCAAGTAAAACTAATTGTAAATTTCAAAACTTCGTTGAATTTGGGAATTACTTAACTCATGTCGGATCCAATTTTGGAACTTTTTAACCTCTTTCATGTTCTTGAGATGTTTACGGACATTTTTAAACAGTACTTTCCAGTTCGCAAAAAAATGGAAATGTGAAAGATCTGTTCGTGGAAAATCAGTTCCCTCCAGTGATTGACGAATATCATCATTATCAAAATGGATAAATATCTTCCCAACGAACCCTGTTCTTTAAATGGTTTGGTACAGTACAGAACATTTTACACAATCAGAACTATCTGTATAATTTGTTCGTTGAAGATTATCTCGCCAAACCTAGAGATGATATTTCGATTATAGTATGTCTAGTATTACTCTTTGATATAGACTCGGAGAAAATGTATTAGCCTTATTTCATTGGTCATTATTAAAAACTACCTTAAAAAATTACAAAAAAGAAATTAAAAAACATACTGTTAAGAATTTTTTGTGAGGAATGTTTCAAATAATGTGAATAACTTATATCTTATGCGGGATACGTTGATAATACATTCTTTTGTATTAATTTCATTCTAGAATTGTGATATTCGCAAGCAATGCCGTTCCTTGCATTATAATGGTGATTCCTTTAAAACTTTGCGAAATGATGACGATAGAGCCAAGTTGGTATCATTTTTGGCGATTTCGCGACCCTGAGGACGCTTCTGGAAATTACTGAAGAGATCTATTAATATTACGGTCTATGACGTAAGCAGGTCTTTCGAGAAAGAGCCATAAGGACTAAAAAGGGCCACTCGCTGAAGATGAGTTATTATTGAAGTCTACCAGCGATTTGTCATTATTTCGGATGCGGAATAGGCCGAGCGAGAGCTTGTGAATAATCTTTACTGTGCTTGTACTTCAGATACTAATAGTTGTGTCTGAATACTGTAGAAGGTGTAAAAACCTTCTAGGATGTATTAAGCGAATTTTAAAGCTATATCCTGTATTTCAAGGATTGTTTTTTTGTTATAAATTTTCATCGCTGCTGAAGAACTCTCTTGTTCTTTGAGATTGATAGCACAAAATTCTCGAGCCACGATTTATGTAACAATACAAAGAACTCCTGGGGATTTAAAAAGGCACGAGGAAATTTATAACTTTGAAACAATTTCTTAACAAGTTAAGCAATCATTGCGCGAAGGTTAAGAAATTCGATATTTTGTATTACATAACCTTATAATTATAAATTTGTATAAAGTTCTGCATTGAACTTACCTTTTCTTCGTATAAAATCATGGAAATCACTAATGACGTGCATATTTGTCGAGAAATTTCATCCATTTTCACACATGAAGACTCACAGTTATTTATGTCATCAGTTTCACATTATTTTCAAGTAAAAACTTTGTCTTTGATATAGAAAGAGCTTTGTTGCTTTGTGATTTAGAAAAAAAAATGGTAAAATATTTAACAAGTGCTAGTACACGCCAATACAATTTTCATCAAAGAATGCATGATCTAAGATGAGACGCAAAACGCTGTTGCTCATTTCAAAGTGGTCTCACCGTAGAAATAGGATATACATATCTGTGATGATTTGCGGAAAAAATAATCATACATGTAAATGTAAATTGGAAAAGAAGAAATCGTGAGCAAGTCTAGGACTACGTCTACCCTGAGAAGTTGTTTTTAGGGGTAAACCTTCTATCAGTTATAACATACACGATAATGGCAAATTTTATTAATATTAAAGAAAGCACGTATTTCATTTACTACACTACAAACGAAATATCGTCGAGGGAGCATGAAAATAGTGTAAGCATTTTCCTCACATACAGCTGCTCAATCCGAAAATATTCCCGAAGTTGTTTCAGTAGTTGTAATAAACCAGATCTTTTCTTGCTTCCCCAGTTTGATGCAAGTCATCGAAAAATTGTCATAACAACAATTGTAGAAGTGATTTTGGAAACTGTGATATATCAGCTAATTAGAAGCATACGAGTTGTCGGCCACAGCCTTGTTGTGCGACAATCCATAACCTGGTGGATGCTGAAGAGAGAGATGTTGTGCTTGGTACCTTTTTCAATGATACTAGACAACGATCGAAGAATATTCTAAAAAGGTGCAGCAAATCCAGTTTCGGCTGTAACTGCTATTTTTCCCGGTGATTCTTCTATCGCATGAGATAGGGCAATACAATAAACTTATC
Source organism: Trichonephila inaurata madagascariensis (assembly GCA_019973955.1). NCBI lineage: Eukaryota > Metazoa > Arthropoda > Arachnida > Araneae > Nephilidae > Trichonephila > Trichonephila inaurata. The sequence continues at coordinate 59,756 of BMAV01012427.1, read as the reverse complement.
TATCTATTTATGATTCCCCTTGCGGAGCAGCAATGTTTCTCCTTCATGTGTTGGAATCCTCAGCGATCACATACAAGGACTATACCTTCTGTCGGATCCTTGTTGAAAGCAAATGCTAGATTTTTCTGCTGCATTACTCATCAGACTTGCTGGAGGATGTTTCAACTTAACTGTGTCACTGTATGTAGCACCCACACAGTGGAGATCCATGTTATTTTCGTCGAAAAGGACGGAACAGTGTGAACAAATTTCCAAATCGAGAAATCAAGCTAAGTGGTCCTATATATATTCACTCAGTCTACCAGTTTTGTCGTGTTTTCATTTCTGAGAGTCTGGTGCATGAGATTTATCTCGACGTTGGAGAAATATTCATACTTTCAACTGCATTTGTTGGGAAGGGTCGCGATATGCCTGTAATATTCCACAATATTCTTCAATTCGTCTTTCGTCGCAGTTCTTGCATCACCATTGGAGGTTTCTCTCTCAAGTAGCTACTAGGAAAATAGTATTTAAAATTACTTTTGTAAACATTTACGTTATTCTTGTGCTTTTCCCATGTATTTTTGTTTTTATTCTTTTGCTCTGTGTTACGCATTTGCATTTCATTTTAGACCAAGCATTCTTTGATGAAAATTATTTGTTTTTATATGTACTATCCCTTCTTAAATATTTCCCCTTTTTTCTGAATCAAACTGTATTTATACTTCAGTTTCTTCAGAATTTTACTGCTTATGAATTCATCTCCACAGAAGAAATAGGTAGATAAGTTTCACTCCTTTCCCATTCTCTGTGTTGCCAATCCTGCGGAGCTTTTATTGTATACACACCAAGAATTATGTGCATCTGTTGAATATGAATACTTTGGAGAATCTGTAAGAGTGACATTTACATACATTTTGATTATAAGTGTGTGAAATTGTATATTAAAAACATATAAATTCAGCATCAGTAAAATTATCTCACCACTATTTTTATGAAACTGTCTAGATTTTCAACCAGCTTCGTTAATTATCAAGAAATTCCACATATGCAGCAGAATGTTTCAACTTAACTCCGCCGTTGTATGTAGTTCAAACACAGTGGAGATCCTTGTTGTTTTAGTCGATAACAACAGCATTGTGTGAACGTTAAGTTTCCAAATCGAGGGTACAAGCTAAGTGGTCTTGTGTATAATCCATTCAGTCCGCCCTATGTGTTGTTTCTTGATTTCTGAAAGTCTGCTGTATGAAATATCTCTCGACGTTGAAGATCTAATCGCAATCCTTTCAACTGTATGTGTTGGGAAGGGTCGCGGTATGCCTGTAATATTGCAGGACATTCACCAATCTGTTTTTCTGCGCTATTCTTGCATGATCATTGAAGTTTGCTCTTTCAAGCAACTACTATAACAATATTATTTACAATGATATTTTAAACGTTTGCATTATTCTTGTATTTTTTCCATGTATTTTAGGTATTATTGTGTTGTTCTGTGGTGCGCATTTACATTTCATTTTAGACCAAGCATTCTTTGATGGAAATTATTTATTTTTACGTGTACTACCTCTTCTTAAATATTTCCCCCTTCTTTTCTGAATCAAACTCTATTTATACTTCAGCCCTTTGAGAATCTTTCTGCTTATGAGTTCATCTCCATAGAAGAAATAGGTTGATAAGTATTACACCTTTGTCGTTTTCTATGTTACCAATTCAGCGGAACTTTTATTGGATACACGCCAAGAATTACGAGCATTAGTTGAATATGAATACTTTGGAGAATCTGTGAGAGTGACATTTACATTAATTTTGATTATGTGAAATTGCATAATAAAAATACAAATTCAAAAACAGTAAAAGAAACTCACCACTATTTTATGAAACTGTCTAAATTTTCAACCAGCTTTGTTAATTATCAAGAAATTCCACATATTACAATGAAATATTTGGATTTTTCTTAAAATCTCATGTGAACTTTCCACGGACTTTTTTTTCTTGTCCTCTTCCTAAGGTTTCTAAACGATTGTTCTTGCTTGCATTTCAAACGATCTGCACGACTTTCTAAAATATTCCATCGCATTCAGATGACCCTGCAAAAAAGAATCATTTATTTTATTGAAATCAAACTAAATGCTTTCGAAATATTTACTTTAAACTCAACTTGGAAAATGAATCTTACCTTTAATTCAAAATGCGCAATGGAAATTCTTTTCGAGAGCAACCATTTATACATACAAAATTCCTTTTCGGTGTATTTATTTTTCATTGATCATTTTCAGACATGTTCTTTTTGCCAATCAAGTTCTGTTATTTGCAGAAGATCAACGTGGTACTTTAACTTATAATAAAGCAGACTCTTGCAAAACTTATGGTAAAAATTTTTTGCAATGCTAGTGCTTTTTTAGTTTTGCAATGGAATTCTACTTTTTGAAACTGGAACACTTTACCCAGTTTGTTTTTTGTAGACTTCTCAATACATCTTTGTACCATATTCTCTTTTATGTAACGTCACACCATGAATCTGTTATGTGAAGACCCTTCAGACTTAGTTATTTGATTCAGTGCCTTGACATTAATTATTTCGTCTTGCGTAATGCTGTCTTGAGTATTTAAATTCTTAAATAACACAACTTAAATGTCAATTGAGAGTTTTTCGTTCTTTTCCAAAAAACACAAATTTGCATCACCCAAACGCTTCAGAAATAGAAGAAACAGTATTTCATTTCTGCAGGATCTTTTACAAAGAATTCTGCAGAGAAATCTAAAAATGGTAACAAGATAATTTAGATAAATAAAAAATAGATAACCTTTTGAGATCAACATATCAATAATCATGAATAATCCATTCATTGCAATTAAGGATTATAATGTCATTATTTGACAATTCTTCCAATTGAGTGAACGCTTCAAAATATTTTTTTAAATCTGTGTAAGCAATATGATGGATCAGATTTAAGAATCTGTTCATCAGAAAGAAGTCAAGAAATGATATGAAAAAGTCTTCAAAATATTTTCCTGCAAATTATTACCCCAAAATAATTAAGGTTCCTGATATTTAAATTTTTTCTGTGATGTAACTTCTTTTTTTTTTCCTTTGGCAAACCACTCTTTAATACAATATAGTATCTATAAAAATAGTCCACGAAGATAGATTAGCTTGCAAACTCTTCCTTTGTGGTAGCGAAGATTTCTAAATTTTCTTTCAGCCTTTTTTTTAATACGAAAAATTAAGGCATCATTCAAAATCATTATATGACTAAAATAAGATTTTCTGTTACTTGCTTCCAGTATGAAACTGATTGAAAACATCGTTACTTTCTTCGTTTCTTTCTGCATCAGAATTATTCTCTTTTTTCTACAAGTGTTCTTTCAGTGTAGCAAAAGTATTGCATGAATCATTGCAAAAGTCTGATGTGCAGAGGATTTTCACATAAATCTCGAAAAAAATGAATTTAGTTTTGGACACAAACTTGGATATTAACGATACTCTAATGAAACTCTGTATCAGTAAAACAACCTTACCTATTTTTAAATAAGTGAAAACTGTCCAATGTAATCGACTTCTATTTGAAGAAATCTTTTGAATCTTTGATTTCGTCGTGGTGTAACGAAATCTTTTACTTTCAGCAAAATCCTCTAGCTTTTTCTCACTGATTATTTTTTCTGAGTACTAATTTTCAAATCGTCTCAACATTTCTCAATGAATGCGGTTTGTTGCGTGATGTGTTCCACTGATTCGGCGTACTGAAACACGATGAGTGTTCTCAGATGACCCGGAATAACAACGGCGTTTATTGTAAAATCACGATATTTTGTTAAATCAGACGAATAGTAAACAATTAATCTACGTAAAACTTTGTTATAACTTACTTCATGGAGAGGTGAAATCTAAAAATACTGTGCTCAGAATAGGACTTTGATATGTTTATAGCTTACATCACACTTCTTTATATTTAATGATTTAGTTTAAATGATTAAATTTTTAAGGCAGTTGTGAATCTTTGAAAGTTATTTCAGAAACATTTTTTGCGTGTCATTCTTTTCCAGTGAAAATTATTTTAATATTCTTTCAGTTATATAAAATTTTATGTGATAAAATAAAATTCGCAGTCAGTTTGGATTATTTGAACTCAATTTCAAGCTCTTGATAAGCAATAGTTCCATCCACTATCATCGTATTATTTTCATTTCTCCTTTAAATATAGAGTAAAGTATTTGAGATAATTTCTTCTTCAGAAATTGTTTGTTTTGCAATTTTATTCTTAGAGAATTTCCTATAAAATTAATTTTATAATGCTTCCTTACTTTAATCTACACTCAGAAATGTGAGAGAAAACGAACCAATGTTTTCCCTCTTTAAGAGTCACATTGTGTATAAGTTTTCTATTGCTGTAAAATACATATTGGTATAAATATCTTTGTTTATTGAATTTTCTTTCAAAAGATGTCTATCATTTATTGCTTTTAATAGTCTCTTTCTTGTCTATTTTATGTATTTGTTGCCCCCTCTAGTTTCATAATTATTTCTAAACTTTTGTGCTGTTTGACTCTTACTCGATATTTCAATGAATCTACATTTTTCCTCAGCTACTCCTTTTCTGTCATTTCTTGTACAGAACAAACATTAAAAAAATTCCTGTTGTAATTCCCAATATATTATTTTTTTAATTTGAAGCTTTCCGTTGATATTTTCCATATTTTTATAATAATGGTGCGTGATACCTTTTGATCCTTAGAATTAGCTCGAATTTTGAAACTGAATTCAGAATAAAAGGAAATTTGTTGGCGGTTGCTTCTTTTATCGCATTTCACGAAATTCATTTTTACTTAATATAGATTTTTCTTGTTAGAATCAAATTATTTATCACTAAATGTTTCCTTTTTTCTTCTTTAAAAAAATTATTTTTCAATATTTAGAGTAATGACTTTTAATTTGATAACGCTGCAATTTAACTAAAATATTATCCAATCTTTACATAATTTTTATCTTACGCTGCGTATATAGTTGCATTTTCGTAATTCTCTCTGTACTTTTATTTACATTTTTCATTGAAATACAAAGAATATATGCAATAATTAAAAGTTTTCTTCTGTCGTAGAAATCAACAGCTTTTTTTAAAAAAAATTTCCATAACGCTGTATTTGACATTAAAATTTAATTCACAAAAGTATTTCTCTTTTGTTTCGTCTCTTGTACTGGTTTCTTTTTCAATCAGTTTTAACTTTTAGAATTTAAACTTAACGACGATTTCTTCAATTATTCTTTTTCATTCAAGATATTTGAATTAATTCGTAAAAAATAATTTACAAATTATTTAGGTTGTTAGTCATAACTGAACAATAGAGAAATGTTATTATAAAACTTGCTGTTATTAAATGAAGCTTGCCTCTACTTTAACAGAACTATCACGTATCATGGATAACTGTGATTTGAAGTTCCTCATATTTTCCATGAAATCTTCAGTTATCCTACCATTGAACATCTTTATTGTGTGCTGATTTTCTCATCATTTGAACATTTTTTGATGGATGATTTTTGTCAACCATCAAGTGCTGTTGTGCTTGCATTCCATCCAGTGCTTTATCAAATGTTGTTTTCAGCCGACCCAAAGTTTTGAAATGTGTGGGGTGCTCACAGGTAAATCTATAAAAGAATAACATTTATTATTTAGATTGTTGTTTCAGATAATTTATAAATTAATAATTTTGTACGGGCTCACGCGTCTTTTTTTTAACATAACCTCTGGGTTCTTTGGGGGCCAAGATTAATGGCAACACTTTTCCAGCCAAAACCCAAGAAGCGAAATGTGAAAAAGAAATGCAAATAAGATAGCTTTTAAATAACAGAAGTTTCAGTAAGTGAGATGGCAATTTGGGGAATGTTATGTGTGAAAGAGACCAGTGTGAATTGACAGCCAATCGTGAAGTTACTTTGAAGATAAACTATTAAATCAAGGTGCATACCATTGCACGCGTGCCCAGATGTCTCTTCATAAGATTGAATCTAAAGGTAGGTTAATTAAGGTAGGATTGATTATTTGATATTAGGACTTGTAATATTATTAGAAGTGAGAGTAGGCGGATTAAATAATTATAGTGGTCTAAGTTACGCGATTCGGTTTAACTATTACTGTGTGTTTGTTCATTATAGATTCTCATTTAATTAATATTTAAATTGTTACACATTTAAGTTCCATTCTTAATAAAAACATATTAAGAATTAAAAATGTATGTTCCTTTGGAAAACCCTACACATCTAGCTCACGCTGACAATCAGAGATACGGTCAACCAAGGGGGGAGGTATCACAATTTGTGTACATGTCTAAATTTAACTAAAAAAGACTTACTTATAAGCCATTTGTAATACACAAATTCCCCTTGTAGCAAAAGTTCAATCTATCACTTCTTTGTTTCATTATTCAATGATATATTTCGAATTATTCAGTTTTAAGGCAGGTTTGCAGCTTTAAAATTTAGAATGGATTTTCAGAATTATTTGTTCCTTTCTTCAATATTGTTTTTGAAATGTTATTTTAGTAATCAAATTGTAATTAATAGGTGAACATTTTTTGATGGATGATTTTCACCAACCATCAAGTGTTGTTGTGTTTAAATTCCATCCAGTGTTTTATTAAATGTTGCTTTCAGCCGATCCAGAGTTTTGAAATGCGTTGAGTGGTTTCAGGTAAACCTATAAAAGAATAACATTTATTATTTAGATTGTTGTTTCAGAGATAAATCATAAATTATTAATTTGTGTACATGTCTAAATTTAACTAAAAAAGACTTACTTATAAGCCATTCGAAATACACAAATTCCCCTTGTAGCAAAAGTTCAATATATCTCTTCTTTGTTTCATTATTCAATGATATATTTCGAATTATTCAGTTTTAAGGCAGGTTTGCAGCTTTAAAATTTAGAATGGATTTTCAGAATTATTTGTTCCTTTCTTCAATATTGTTTTTGAAATGTTATTTTAGTAATCAAATTGTAATTAATAGGTAAAATGTCCTCTCGAAATAATTTGGAAATGAATTTGAATACTTTATAAATCGCCATTGATAAAATATGATTTTCCTCCACCAATATTCTGTTAATTTTTACCACTGCACACAAAGTCTAAATTTGCTCATCAGAAATTATTTTCTTTCTCAATTTCTCTATGCAAACTGGTTTCTTTTTTATATTGTTACTTTTATAACTCTTCTTTCTTTTGTCCACTGTCTTAGAAATCTGTAGAAATCCTCAAAACAATGGTATTCTGTAAATGTCAGATTTTTATTGGAATTGTTTATTTAAATTTTTATGAATATTTTTTTTGTGTACTTTTTTTCTTAAAAGTTATTTTACTGCAACTCTTTTTTTAGTTTATCATAGCTGTATTATAGATTTTTTCTGCGTTTTACTTCCACATTAATGTGTGCAATATTTCACTTTTAAGCTTCCAGCCTATGTTGCATTAGGTCTCGAGAATCAGACAGATAATAGAATTATTATTTTTTTATGAATTCTTCATTCATTCAATGTACATCATTTTTATCTTAACCGTCAGATTTTAACTTGATCAAAGATCTATTTATCTCGGAATGCTTTTCATAACCCATTTCCTTGAATTGTTACTTCATCTGTTTTTTGAAATGGTTTCAGTTTGGTTATTTCTGCAGAATTTCCGAAAAAAAAGCTACTTAAACATTCCTTCCATCTCTTTTATGCTTTTTTTGCGTAAAGTATAATTGTCTTTCCACTGACAGATGTTTCCTCTCCATGAGTCTTATGCTGATGATTACTCTGTTTCTTTCCAACACCATCAGTTGAGTAAAACAGCATATGTTTCGTTGAACATCATAATCCACGAAATATTTTTCTTCATTTCACTGTTGGGCAGTGATTCAATTTCAATTTATCTTCGCTTCATGAAAACTATCGAAGTAATATTCGACAAAGTTCGAACTCGAAAGATGGTCTATGTGTTCCTTCATGGCTCCAGTTCCGTAGAGACCATGAAGGTAAAAGTCCCCATGCCCACCGGATCTAGCTCAGTGAAGTGGCAAGGCTCTAACAGGTGTTGGATGTTAGGCCTCACCCTGAGATGATCAAAAGAGACGGACTGATGGAAAGGTTTGGAACTAAACACCTTTTCCATCTTGGACGTTTGGCAGTCCGTGTCCGTCTCGTGGGGACAGCACAGCAGCTCCCGCAGAGTGCGAAAACGTCGCCGTCGGCTCTTGGAGACACGAGACCAGGTGCCCCTGAGCCGTTCTACGGGAGCGCTGGAGAGAGCGAAGAGGATGGCAACCTCCGAGTGCACGTTTCGCATTTGGTGGAGGATGGTGGCGATATCGATGAAATGCGAAACGATGCGTGCCCTACGCTTTGGGCAGGACTGTGCTAGGATGGTACGCACAGTCCATTCCGACAGGTGTTTAAAGGTTACACTGTCGGGCGACTGTTCGGCCTCGAGAAGGGGAATCCCGAGCTCCGAAATGTCGCTGCACCCGAAGGCTGCTGCATCCAGGAGCGTGAGTTGCTCCGCGTAGACCGTGGCCTCCACGTCAGTAAAAAAAGCGGCAGTGGGCACCCTGACGTGAGGCACGGGAACCAGTTTGCGTTTTAGCCAATACCATGCCTTGAGGGTCATGGTAACGCAAAGTATATAGATGGTTTCCTCGAAATAAGCAAGTTGTTATGATGACTTATTTCCCAGTTCTTAAAAGAACTTTTTTTTTTGTTTTTTCTGTAAGAAGCTAAAAGCTCTATCAACGAAAAAACGAAGATGATATAATAAAAGTACACTCTTTGAAATCAAATACGAATCAAGAAGATAAACACTTTGGTTGCTCACAATAAGACAAAAATTAGACGAATGGGAAGTTGAAATTTTCAACAATTGTGTTTGAACATTATTTTCCTCCATTGTTGATACATTAACAGATAAAAGTAAGGTATTTGTTGCCAGAACTTAATTGTTCTGATCTTTAATTATTGTTGATTGTTGTGTTTTTGTAACAATACTTTGATTTGACATTGTTTAGAATTTTTTAAATATAGTAAGTATTACAGTATATAAATATATATATATATATATATACACATTTATTTGAAATGTAATTAATTTATATGATACCGGTGATTATTCATTGATTAGTTTTAATACTTTATAATTAAGAATCATTTTAAAAAACTAATCTGGAATTTTTTAATACGACTAAAACAACCTGTGGCTTTAATTCCAGAGTAATTTACAGACAGTTTATTAATACATATTTAACTCTTATGTGGTCAGAAGCGATTATTATACCGTAGAGTAAGCTCACAAAACAGCAGTCGCACAACAACTTCTCTGTGGACTGTAATTTTTTCTTATTTCTTACTCCATATATAACACGTGATTTTCAAATACTTGTGGTTAACGCCACATCGCAAGTCGTTCTCTTCGTCTTTTCCTTTATCTCATTTTGATCAGCGACCGGAATCCCAGGATTTCAGGAACCCAGAATTTAATTATTGTCTTAATTATATTGGGATGTTTCTGCTTAATGAAAAATTGCATGCAGAAAGCTTTAATAGACATGAAAAATACAGATAAATGACCAGATTTATCTCATGATGATATCCAAATGTTATTTGATATTATTACTGCTATTGTACCAGTAAAAACAAATGCTGAGAAGCACTTTGGCGTTGAGATATATTACAGCATATATAGCCGTAAATTGTATGCTAAAGAAGTTTTAATATGCAAACAATGTTATAAGTAAACATTATGTACAGTTCTCGTTTCTCATAAAAGTGAACGCCGCACAGATCTAAGTGGTTTAATTGCAATATTTACACAATGGTATAAGTAATATCTCAGAAATAGATTTTGCCACAGTTCCTTCTTCAATTAAATGACGTAAATTAATAGTGGACCTGCTTGAAAGACTTGACGCTTCAAATCCCACTGCAGTACTAACAGCTTATGAGGCTGGATCTTCTATTTAAATGAGGTAACCCTTGAAATTGATTCACATTCTGATTCAATAGCAGAATCTGCACACAAAAACCATTAAGTGTATCAAAAGAGCTAGATGAAGTTAACAAAGAAAGACATGCACCAATGTAGCCTATTAGATTTGAGACACTACCATCGAATATTCAAAAGGAAATGTCACTTTTTGAAAATGGAGGAAGACGTGGTGATTACTTGGAAAGAACATACTCCAATTAAATAACGATAAAGCCTACTGGCGTAGAGTCTGAACGAGCAATTTCTTCGGAAGGACAATTTACAACAAAAATAAGAAGTCGGTTGAATGATAAATGCAAGACGAGCTGTGTTTTTAAAAGCTTATTTACAGAAACACAAGAAATGGAGAAATACTTTTTTTAATTTCCTTATGTACCAGATTTTATTTGTTTTTTTTATGATGAGTTGAGTTTTATTTTGATTTGTTTCAATAAATAATAAATATTAAATCAGTTGTTTAGTTATGTTTTCAGTTGTATTATGCAATTTCAATTATGCTAATGAATAAGTATTTTTCATAAATAGTCCAATCCTAATCCCGGGATCGAAAACACAACTTGGGATTGAAAACCCTACCTCACACTTCCTGTGAAGATGGAACAGTCCGTTGAAGTCTCTCTTTGTGATTCAGAGAGTGTTCTAAAAGGTGTTCGTATTTATTTCTTACATGTGCCCCTGCCTTGAAAATAAAACAGAATAAAACCTAAGCACATACTGTGGCAAAATAAGGAAATAAAGTAAAATAAATAATTTTCGAAATTCACAATAGTAAATACAAATACAACTGGAAATTACACACACGGCAGACTCTTATAAGGTTTTAAATAACACAATAAACTCTGAATATTTCTTAAGCGAACATTGAAAATTAGTAACTTGAACATAATTATTTTAGCATACATAAGGCATTGTAGACGGAAATTTTTCAATATATGTATATATATATATATATATAAATGTAATTTTTTTCTTCTTATTAAATATATTTAAACTAGACCTGTAAGTCCCTATATACCTAACACATTTATTCTTATTTATTTATTTTTTGCTTAAATGTAAGTATATCCTCGTAACCTGAAAATGTTTAAAATTACAAAGCCTGTTGCCAATACTGAGACTTTAACACTCTCTCTTGAACTAAAATTTATTATTATGATAAGAGTAATTAAAAATTCTATTATTTTAGCGTAATTTACATTTAGAGTTTTGTCCATTTATTTTTCATAGAGTGAAATGCTCATTTTTAATCATTATTTTACTGTGATGCAATTTAATATTTTAGGTTTCACATGTGTTACCAGAATTAAAATAATGAGTTAAAACCAGACTTTAAATATTGTTTAGGCTCTACATTCTATATAAATATTTAAAATTAAAAATATTTTTGTTGTGTGTGAGATCGTTATGTAAAGAATTTAGGGAACATAACAATTAGCATTGTAGTATACAATTTAGAAATTTATTTCAACAATATTTTTACTAAAATTCCTACTCGTGAAAGAAAATGCTTAATATAAGGAGCACTGTTCAATTAGAAATTATCATAGTATAGTATGCAAATGCTTTCATTCCGAATAATTGTTCCATTCGTGGTTAGAAAGCTAATGTGTAACTTGCTATTGTCCTTAAATAACTGAATAGTTAACAAACTCATTTTCGAAATGCGTCTTCTTGTAATGAATATTCGGTTTCAGGATTTAACAACATATTTTCCAGAAATCTTAATGCATTTATATAAGCGACTATGTTAATTATTCCATTCAAATAACAGACGTATATAAATCTCAAATGATACACTGAAAAAATGCTTCTTCCTTGTGATTCATAATATGACCAGGAAATATGGACTTAAATCTTTTTAAAGTTTCCACTGGAGTTTGATAGCATTAAAACTACCTATGTCACTTAACGTTAAGGAAAATAATATTATAAAACAAAGAATTTTGGCAATAATACATACGTATAAAAATAGTAAAGAGTTTGTAGTTATAAGTTTAAAATCTAGTGCTAACTCTTTTCAGATTGGGTGGTCGATATTTCCGCCGAAATAAAGTGTCTCGTAAAGAACAGCCCGGTCTAAAAATCTGCTAAGAATTAATTCCCCTCTTAGCTGTTTTCTATGCACTATCTGGTCTGTCAAAACCCATAAACCCCATCACTTGACCAAACTGTCTTATTTAAAATAAAGGCAAAGATGGGGGGGGGGAATTTTCTCTTTGTTTCTAATTTTTCTGGATCATAAATATTATCACTGCGGAAAAATTAATTATCTTGTAACTATTGTTTGCATGCTAGGTCAAATACTGATAGAAAAGTAGAAAACTGGCATATACAAAGGGGGAGGGGGCAAAATAACCGGGATCGAGTTGTCACGCGTGCATGCTTAGTAGTTCTGAGATTTGCCGTTAGGTGATGTTAGTTGAGGGTCTCTCGCGACCGCTTTAGTTAGCTGACGTCAGTCGAGTTAAGTGGTTTGCTTGTGGTGATCTGTAGTGCCCGTTCCTGTTTTTAACCTTTGGTGATTAGTGAGACGGTCGACCACAAAATACAAAAATCGCGCATGAAATTTTTATTTCTGTTTGCAAAACTGCAGCCAAAATTGTTGGGATGCTTTGACAAAACTCTAGTGGTGATGCTTTGGAGTAATCCCAGGTCTATGAATGGTTTTCCAGTACAACATGTCAACTGAAGACATGCCGCAACCAGGGTGTCCTTTGACAAGAAGGAATGATGAAAATATAGCCAAAATAAAATGTTTAATTGACGAAGATTGTCTATAGACCGTTGATAACATTTTTGAGGAAACAAACGTGTCATGGAGCACATTCCCAACAATGCTTCAGCCTACATCAGCGCTTCTCAAACTGTGGGGCGCGCCCCCTATTGGGGGCATGATAAGCCAACGAGGGGGGCGAGAGCATATCGAAACTTCGAAAATAAAACATTATTTAAAAATATTATTAATTTATTGAAATGAAGCAAAACAAAATACATTCTGACATAATAAAAAAATAAAATGCGCATTTACACCGATATAATATATTTATAAATGTATCAGTACAACACATTGTATTTGGGAATTCATTTAATAATACCAAGCTAAGAACAAGTTTAACAACTACCAGTGACTCCATGGGCTTGACATATATAAATGTATATATAAAACACGTAATACTTATCTTGATAACTTGTACAATTTGTAATTAAATTCGTATTGTAGATTTACGGCGAAGTATATTATCATTATTGAATTCAATACACTGTTATTGTTTGGATGGTGAGGGGGGCGCGAAGAAAATTATAACTGAAAATTGGGTCGCAAATATTGAAAGTTTGAGAAGCACTGGCCTACATATATTTCATGGTTCGACAGTTTTTGACAAACAACATACTGGTGTTGGTGTCTCATCCACGTTACTTACCTGATATGGCTCCATCAGACTTGTGACTGGGCTTTCATCGCGATTTCAGCTAGCAGTCCTCTTGGGTTCTTTGGAACCAGAATGGCAATTCTTTCCAACCAAGAAGAAGAACGTGGTTATGTAAATTAGGAATCATATATATATTGGAAGTTAGCGAGTTCTACGTCTAGGTCTATGTCTGTGTGCAGAAGTGATTGCTAAGTGGGAAGTGAAGTCGCTAAGTAGAGAGATAGCTGTAAAGTGATTTGAAATAAAGTTTAGAAGAATCCTAAGTCCGAGAATAAACCTAGACGTGCCGTTACAGAAGAACCAAAAATGGGTTCGAGACCAAAAGGAACACTGTCAGATTAAAGCCACTACAGAAGTGTTAAAGACGTAGCTGTTTACTTAGGATATAGCGGTAAGCGAATTTATATAAGCTATAAGGAAAGTGCGTATATTAGTGAGATAGGAATTAATATATAAAGGTAGATTCTGTAGTCTATTGCGGGATTATTCGGTAATACATATGGCGTCTTCTCATTCTAGATCATCTTAGATTATTATTGCTGTGTATTGTTTTTAAACAAAGATCTTAATAAACAGATTTTAGAATGAATGATTTGAGTGGTTCTTCGTTCTTCCCTACAGAAACAGGTCGTATAGATAGTGTAGAACGTGTGTCCCCAAGGGCGGGGGCTTCACAGACTTTATTTCGTTTCCACGGATTAAAAGAAGTCTGAAAGGATAGTGATGTGGATGAAGTCAAAGAAAATAACCTAAAGGCTTTGACCAGTATTCTGCCTCAAGAGTTCTAGAACTGTTTTGAGCAATGGTAAAAACGTTTGGACAATTCCATTAACGCATGTGGACAGCACTTTGAAGGAAACAAATGCAGTGTTCAATAAAAATGCTAAAATAAAAATAATAAATAAATAAAAAACAGAAAAAAATAAATTTTGGTTACTTTTAAGTTGCCCTCGTACATTCGAAAGGTCTCATCATGAAAAGGCCGTGACATGCCATGAGTTTGAGTCTTAATGCCACTGAACATCTACCGTATAGAGATGCTGATGTATATTAAATGTGTCATGGATCAAAGACCTTTCGTGGCGTAGTAGTTTGTAAGGAAGGAGGTACCAGGTCAGATATCGGCCTCGGCTCTTGACCTTGGTTCAAAATAATGAGGTTAATCTCCAGTAGCTCTCGTATTTCTTTATTGTACAAAGTTAATAACATTTGCTCAATAATTATTAAAATCCGTTTATTTTAAAACTAGTTGTGTCCTAAAAATTAAGAAACTTTTAAAGTAACATTAACTATTTTTAATGCATAGTAATTAATTGAAAATATTTATATATTTGATTACTAATATGATCAAAATACAATATTATGTTTCATGGACACCATTCTTAGGGATTAACTATCGTTATTTTTTTAGAGTCGCCAACATCTTTTTTTTTCATTTGACATATTTAATACAAAAAAAGAAAGAGAAAATTATTTCATGTCTTATTCTATTATTTCTGACAATCATTTTTTTGTGTTAAATGTAAAATAAATGAAATTAATATATATATATATATATATATATATATATATATATATATGCCTTGTTGAATTTTTAAGTACAACAGAAAAGTGGCAATCCTTTACAAATTGAAATTTGTCATGAAAAAAAACCCCTAAGAATAAAAGATTCTCACAAACTACGATACAATTTCTGACAACTTATCTTACAATTAAGAAGAGAACTTTCAGAACGCTTTCAGTTTTGAATATTTTGTAAGCAACACAATATTTCTATAATCTGTTTTTCATTAAAAAAAAAAAAAAAAAAAACATTAAAAAGTAATTTAGAGTATCGTATTTTAATATAGAAAAAATGAACAAGAAAAATGAAAAATAAAAGGAAATAAATAAGCCAATAACACTTTTATTAGTCTCTAAACATTTATTGCTGAGGAGAAGATATTTGCTCATAGTAATGGCATAATGGCTACTGAGCTTTACCAAACTTATTTTTCCATTATTTCACAATTTCACCTTAAAAAATAACTTTCTTGTACTTCTATTGCTCTACCATGTGAAAATGTGTTACAATACAAATAAACTTATTTTACTTTCTCTTACTTGCAGTTTTCCCCACATATCCTTACTAATATTATAAAGGCGAAAGTTTGTGAGGATGTTGGGTCGTCTTTCACGCAAAAACAACTGATTGGATTTTAATGAAACTTTACAATAATATAGCTTATACATCAGAATAATAACACATATGCTATAATTTATAACGATATTGTGTGAAGTCTCCAAAATATAACGATAATTGTCAAGTAAGAAGGGATAAATTCTGCTATCTGCAAGAAATCCAGCGGCAGGGTATATCTATCATTTATGTTGGAAAATAAAATTTTCACGTTTTTTTTTTTTTTTTTTTTTTTTTGTCTACGCCAGGCGCTAGGAACTGCGAAAGCTTGAACAGGTGGAGCGTGAGTCAGATTACAATTTTAACATAAAATAAATACAAAAGAAAGTATTATTAACATATTAAACTTCTAGATATAAATTATTTACACTGTTTTAAGAGTTCATTACACAAAATTTATAACAATGTATTTCGTTTGCTGAGCAGAGATCAACTTAAGAAGGTGTTTTCAAAAATCGACCCACAAGAGATTTACGGGGAGTTATAAGTAAAAAAATACTTTTTATCAGCTGTTAGATCTACAGACATAAAATTTAACAAAAATAGTTTTCTTTCTTTCTTTTTTTTTTTTTTTTTGTTTAAATAAGGGCAGAAAAAAGATTTTTTTTTTTGTTTAAAGTGCAGTTCACGTAAAATTAACTCATTTAAAACTTCTTTATCCTTCAATCTGTATTGTTTACTTTTTCAATTCACCCGTGCGAATAACGGGTATACCAGCTAGTTATAATAAAAATGTTCTTCAATGCCTATACTATTTACATTATATTTTAGTCCCAAATAGTATTTTTTTCAATTAATATCATAGATTTATTTTATTCATGTTAATTTACTCATGTTACATCCATCAGCCAAAAATTATATTTATCTTAACTTAACTAGTCTAATTAGATTACGTTTATGCTTTGTTAGCATAATATGAAAGCAATGCACTAAGTTGCGGTGATTTGGATGAAGCAGATGGGGATAAGATATAAACTGATTCCTAACTCTTTAACTTCTGCACTACGTAACTGAGGTTTAGTTTGGTTTGGTTTAAATTAACATTAATCTAAGCAAGAGTTAGGGATGTGGTACCCGAGGGCGATATAGCTCCGGCA
Organism: Trichonephila inaurata madagascariensis; assembly: GCA_019973955.1. Lineage (NCBI taxonomy): Eukaryota > Metazoa > Arthropoda > Arachnida > Araneae > Nephilidae > Trichonephila > Trichonephila inaurata. The sequence goes on along the minus strand of BMAV01012427.1, from coordinate 43,062 downwards.
TCGTATTTCAAATGTTTGCTAATTAGAACTGTATTCTTCTGTGACTCATAATTCCCATTCTACAGCAATTCTCAAATATTTTTTTTTAATTTTTTAGTGGTTGATATATTATCGAATTTTCAGATGATCAGTTTGAATTACATTTAATTATAATTATGGTTGTGTCCTAAGAAGAATCATTTTACGATGTAAGAGAAATTCTTTTGTTTTTATTTTTATGGTATTGGTGCCACCATGAATTGATTTTCACATTTGGGGACTTAACGTGTTTGCAAGGGCTAAGTTGCTAAAATGCAAACCCATAGGGGTAAAAAAAAATATGGTATTAAAGAAACATATATGTTAAAATTTCATTTTTTGACACTTAATTTTATCTGCATTGTTTCATAACCGTTTCGCTGTGAATGCAATTTTATATGTATTTTGTTTTTTATTTATGAAGAAGCTACACAAAATAATTACATATTTACTACTGGAAAGATAAAAATAATCATTGAATATTTATACACATAATATAAATTGAATACATACACAAATATAAGAGAAAAACTATTTGAACCTCAGTATTATTATAGTACTATACTGGATTAGCTACATACATATTTATATTTACGGAAACATTAATCTAATTCGTAATAAACGCAACACTTATTTAATTTCTTAAGGATCATACAAAATTGAGAATTACAATATTTTAATTATTTCTTAAAAGTAAGACAAGTATTGGATTTTTACAAAGAGTTGCTTTTGTAAAGAATATTAAAGTTGTATAAATTAATTTATTGCTTCTTAATATACTTAGGGTGCTACTTTTAAAATATATAATATTTTTGCAAATTTATCTTAAATTATACGCTTTATTTCAAATCTTCTAATTTCAGAATACAGACGGAATTACTTTCTATTCCGCAGAAATTACAGACAGACACACCCATTAGTGAAAGAGAGAAATCTTTGAATTTTTATTATAGAATACGAAAGTTAATTTGACGTGTATTATTTATGATAAAATTCCACGTAAAAAAAAGACAATCCTTTATGGAAGACACAGGTGTAGATGATCTGTTTAATTACTGTTTATATCCGTCGAGTAGAATGACAGGTGTCACATATTTGAAATTCCATTAAATCTAAGTTTTTTTTCTTCTCATTCACATAAGGTCAAAGACTAACGGATAACTTTCCAAAGATATACCTCTAATGAAGTACCGCGCTGATCCCAAATCAAATAGTGGGTTTATAGCTGAGGGCTTTTTTGCAAGTTAGACTTGTATGTGTGGTTTCAGATGTCAACCTCATCGTATTAATAATAAATGAATTGATACCTAAATATATCAGAAATTAAGCAATACGAATTTTAATTCTGCAGTGCCACATATATTACAGAATAAAAAAAATCTAACAATTTCAGGTATTGTCTTTGAACATCGCATATGCACAAATGAGAGAGAATATCCTTTCTTATTAAAAATTATTTATGAAATATCTTTTACAAGTTAACAAATTTTTAATTTTTCAGATAAATTATACATGAGGTAAGCTTTTCCATCAGAACAATAATTACTATTGTTAATCACTATTAATTAAGCAATATAATCAATTACATTTACTAGCATATCTCAAAGAATAATAGCAGAATAATTAATATGATACAAGCATACGTTTTAAATTTTTTTTAAAAAAAATACATACCCAACGACATTTTAGTAGAATTGTACTATTTACTAAAAAGAAAAATATCAAGCACTGACTAAATATTGGTAAATAACTTCTGCAGTATGAACATCTCGCGCAAATAAAGCACTTATTTCTGCCTTATTTGCTAGACTATAGACATAAGTATAGAAAGTATGTTTACCCTATACTAGTATTAAAAAAGTCTTAAACAAAATATTAATGACATAAATTTTCTTATGCCTGATGGGAATATTTTATTACAATTTATCTTTCTTGTAGCTGTCAAATAAATGCTCATTTCTCTTACATTAGTTGAAGTAAATATAATTCTTGGTAATGTAACAAAAACTCCTTTGATAGTGGATGTTCCATACTTTTCTACAATTAAATAATGGAATAAAATTAAAATATATGAATAACTTGGAAAAATATGTTTCATTAATCATTACAGAAGAATTATTTTCATAAAATAGCTGATTGAGCATAAATTAATTTTAATTTATTTCAGTGGAATTCATTAATTTTTTCATGTTGTTTATACATTTAGTTTTTTTAACAGATGTCTATAAATTCACTAAAAAAAATCCCTCCCCCCCCTACTTAAGAAAACATTCAGCTCTGAGTTACATCCAAAGTAAAATATGCATAAAATAGCTTAAAAAGGCTCAAGAGGAGCTTTTAAAATGTATATGGCTAATTTATTTTGTGTTTATAAGTTGTTTTTTACCCATCACTTCGTAAAATGAGAATTTTGACCCTATATCTGACACACCAAGAAGAATAATTTTGTAATAAAAAGAGAGCTTAACCATTCTAAAAAACATGAATGTTTTAGTAGCATAAAAAACTATTATG
>BMAV01012427.1:0-35530 GCA_019973955.1 Trichonephila inaurata madagascariensis | reverse complement strand
TCCAAAAATATCTTTCTGAAAATCAATCACAAGATGCCCTTTTCTTCCTGGCAATTTGTCATTTTTACTAGTTTCCATTCTGGATCATTCTAAATTCATTCCTACTGTATAATAGATGCGATTACGGTCGAGTAAGTTGTCTTTTCGAATTTAGGAGCCATTCTCTCAAATTCGTATTTTTTTATGTATTAGCACCTAGAAATCCATCACAAAAAGTTTTGAAAAAATGTTTTCACTGTTGCAAAATGTTTTCTTGAAGATTTTGCATGTATTTTTTTTTAACTATTTAGAGAAGTTATTCTAAATACAAAATTATTATAAAAATTAGGATCTATATATTCTTTAATAAATAGGAAAATCAGGGACATGAGCATTATTTTTATTTAGATATATGTGAACATTTAAAGAAAAAATAGATATTTACTAGCATCTTTTTGATTTTCGAGTTGAATCATCTTTTAGATAATCTGGATAAATCTTTATATATAAAACCTTTGGTTAAAATCATTTTGATCTATATCATGTATTAATTGAAGTATATTTTAGATGTATTTTGAAATAGAGACGAAATGATAAAAAATCAACACACGAATCAATAACACATTTAATAATACATGCTTCTTTATGCATTCTTAATTTACCCTAATCCAGTTCTAAGATTTTTCTAGATTGTTGAATGTTCTTAAGTAGTATTCAAGCAATGTTAAAGCAGAATTATATACATATAAAAACTAAAAATAGAACATTTGTAATATAATGGGCATAGTATAATGCTTAAAATAATCTTAATTTTTTAAAAAAAAATCGTAGAGCATTTTTCTTATCAGGACAAAGAGGATGTTTCTATTTAATGTTAGTCAATTATATTATATTGATACATAATTAAAAAAATATTGTTGATTGCTGTAAAAATGACTCAGTAGTCAACTGCAGAGCATTTGCTATACTTCTTCTTTCATGCTGGACACTGAAGAATTTCTCACAATTTCAAAAGAGAATGATGTGTACGACCCTTTACAGCTAGATATCAGTGACCTGAGGAGTTCATCATGGTCAAATGCAATTAAGACGTTATTAAAATTATGCACAGTGACAAAAAAAATACGCTGAATTCTCCTTTTACATATTAACTTCGTGTAAAAACGTCTCAAGTATCAATGTTTGAAAAAATCCATATGTTAAAATGGAGAGAAAATCAAGGGAAAATCACGTGGAAGGGAATTCTGTATACAGTGTTGGGATATTCGTTGGTTATGAGAATTAATCTAAATGCAGCATGTTTTCATGTGCACGAAATTTATCATATAAACGCCAATGCTATTGCGACATAGCCATCCTGTGATGACCATGTCGTGCCGGTTCCGCGTAAGCTAGAGGTGTGGGATTATCAAAATGATGAGACATAATAATTCTTAATACAACTTTTATTAAGAATAACTTATATTACTTAAATTCTAATTTGACAATTTTAATTAAAGTGAGAGTCAAGCCCAAATTAAATCACGTATTCAAGTCAGATCACGCAACTAGATTCTTTATCTCAATTATCATTAATAATCTTATTCAACTAATTACTTATATCCAATATTACCTTTTTCAGTTCTGGTTCCTTTACCTAAAGAGATATATATCTTTCGCTTTATATATGAAGATTCCAACTTCTTTATATAGGATTTCTATTCCTTCTAAAGCTATCAGACCGCTAACTCTGGATCTGCAAGATTTCACACTAAGCTTTGTCACGCTATCGATCAGAATGATTCCACACTACTATCTCTGCGCCTGCCGCGCTAAATCTAAGCTTGCCACGATATATCTAGGTTTGCCACGCTATATCCTATCATCAAAGCTTCTATCCTTTTATAGTAAATCTCATTTGCATAATATCTTTGTTTATCTTCTTGGTATTGGGTTGGAAAAGTTTTGCCATTAATCGTGGCCGTCAAAGAACATAGAAGTTATGTTAACAGAAAGACGCGAGAGACGTCACACTATAAGAAAGTTTTTGATGTTTTTAAAAACATTTCTGCACAAATCCTTGAAATTTCGACTATCTCTTTTTATTACAAGGTAAATGATATTTAAATGAAACTTCTTTTCTTATGTAGTATGAAACTCATTTTAAAATAGGAACGACCAGCTTTGAAGCAAATTGTCCAGTTTTTTATTCTACGAAATTCAGGTACTTGCATAGTATGACAACAACCACAATTCGACGGATCAAAAGATTTTGCCAATTTTCTGTTTTATAATTATTATTATATGTAAACAATACAAAGAACCGTTTTTTACTTTTGGCAACATGCTGTGATAATTCGACGTTTTTTGATTATGACGAAATTGTTCATTTGCCACATAAGTTCCAAAATTCAGTATTATGCGTTATTTGATACGTATAGATAATCATATTAAAGTATGAAATATTAAGAGACATTTCATCGTATGAAATTCAATAATATGAATTATTTGATACTCCAAAATAAACATTAAAATATATTTGATAAAAATATTGAATTTACTACTTGTTGGAAAGATATTGAAATCGAGGATAATTCATTCGATGGACAGTCGCAATCTGATTATGCCAATAATAAAACATTTGCCATATGTCTGTTTATAGCATAAATAAAGATTTTGTAAAATTTAACGCTATATAGAACTTAACACACTATTGAACTTAAAACGTTAAGAAGCTCGTATGGATATTTTACATTTCAATGCAATCAAGTAATATTTTAATCAACTCATTTTATTTAACCAATTAATTGTCTCTATATGAAATATAGGAACGGAATTTTCAATAAATTATTACCGAATAATGATAATGTAATTTTCCAGATACAGATTAATAGTAGGAGCTTTCAGTACTCTAGAGCAATTAAGTCTTTGAATTCAAAGGGCATTGTGGTGTATTTTAATAAGCCAATCTATAGTAAGCAGTTTTGGTTAAATAATTATAATTACGGTTACATGAGTAGATTGTAAGATATATTAAAATGACGGGCTATATTTCCAACAAAGCAGTTTAGCCGAAATATAATATTAAGGGATCCCCTGATATTGAGATGTTGCTACTAATGCCAACTGATTGGCTTATGCTAGATAGAGGCCCACAAAATTCATCACGGCAAATTGCTAGATGAGGGGTACTCAACCTTTTTTCTGCTGGGCCGCATACATATGTGAGCTATTTCATGCGAGCCGCAACATGAGGATAAATGGGGGAGGGTGAGAAGTATTTTAAGACGAAGATAATATTGAAAATTTAAATTATGGAAAATTGATCAAAATATTATAACTCCTCTGTTTTTCTTTTTTTAATTAAAATTTTTAATATTTTTTATTTTCGTTACTAACACTAAATTAAAAGCATTTAAGAAACACTACTTTACAATTTCTGCATCAGTAAACGATTTCATATGTTTACCAATAATATATCAAACTTCATAGGATGTCTTTGTTACCGTTGTGATATTACCACTGACAAAACTATTTGTTGCTGTTGCAATGATTATTCAAGAAAATCTATTTATCACCTCTTGAAAGAGAGATATTCAAGGAAAAGTGTCACTGAATGATTCCGTTTTAATGGTATTTTTTTAAAATACAGCACTTTCTTGGCAAATCAAACAAGTACTAATCCATGTTAGTTTTTCACTAAAAAATAGTTAACCTCCTAATCGTCTTGAACTAATATATTTCCTTCGAGTATTTTTTTTGTTTGCAAGATGTGAAAAATAGTTAGAAATTAGTTCCAGCCATAAAATTGTCCCTACTACACTGTTGTATGTTATCACTAACCGTAATCGTTCCAAATAGAAAAAGAATATCAATTCGTACCCATACGACACTGACAGCAAACAACAAAATTGATATATTTAATTTCTTGGCAAAGAATTTCCCACCAAATTTTTTAATACAATGTTCTTAAATAAGTAAATTTCTCAAAACAATGGGCCATGACCAGGTCAATTAAAAAGGGTCAATGGGCCGCATGGGGCCCGTGAGCCACAGGTTGATTATAGCTGGGCTAGATTGTACGTTAGTCGTTAGTCATAGCCTTAAACACCGTGCAAGTGACAGTACGTTTTGGCTCGTATCCACTCCAATTTTGAGAGATAACACCCTGAGTGTAGCCAAGTGCCTCTTCCACCAATATCCCAAGAGGACATGTGGTTCGACGGCTATTTACAGTACCTCCCTGCTGCGAATGCACTCTTCATTTATAAGCATCCATGACTTCTCTGGGATTCGAACCCAGGTCCTACGGCACAGCAGTCGCGGCTAACCAATGTACCAGCTTGTCGGTACAGTTGTTAGTGGTAAAATATGCAAACATTATAACTCTTTAATAATGTAAGACAGTGCTTCTCAAACTTTCATTATTTATGATCCAATTTTCAATCATAATTTTAATCGCGGTCCCCCCCCCATACAATAACAATGCATTGAAATCAATAATACTATATTTTGACATTAAAGCTACCATACAACCTTTATTATAAACCACACAATTTATCAAGATAAGAGTTAAATTTTGTATATGCTACTTTTAAATAATATATATTTGTAGTAAGTTACTTTTTTTAAGAAATAAGAAAAGTTTTATGCTACATTTCTTTTTAATTTTTAAATTGGAACAAATTAAAATGAAAGTGCAATTCGAGTTTTTATTATGTCAGAATTTATATATATATATATATTGTATTGCTTCCTTTCTATACATTAATATATATTTTTTTTAGATCTCTAATTTTTGACTTTTTTATATGCTAGTTATAACGCCTCCTAGAAGGCCCCACACAGTTTGAGAAACGCTGATGGAAGAAGTTAAATGCATGGGGGACATTTGGAATCGCGATTTCGCAAAAGCGTACAAACGAATATTTTTTTTTAATATTTGGTGTCCCTTAGATTAGAGTGCACTTATAAAACTGTTTTAAGAATCTTATTAATATAAAAAAAAAAAAATTTAAATTCAATATTTTGGGAAAAAATGAGCTTAGAATTACCTGTTTTCAAGACATTTCCCTTTTATGAAAAATGCTTCTGTAATAATAATGTTTTGTTTATATATTACTAAGATTTCTCTAGAGTGCCTGAACTAGGAGTTTTGAAAAATTCACATTATTTTCAGAGTTACTACCAATTGAAATAATTACCAGTATTTTTTTGTTAAAATTTCTTCACTCTGATGTATTAAAATATAGATAAATCTACTTCTAAGCTATATATTTTAAAACTCCTAATTCAGGATCTGTATAGAGGTCTCAGTTATATTTAATCAAAATATTATTATCATACATTTCCATAAAAAAAGGAGAATGTTTTGAAAATATTTAATTTTGTGTTCATATTTGCCAAAATATTGCATTTAAATATATTTTTATTGTAATAATATTTAAAAACATTTTTATAGGCGTATTCTAATCTAAGTGACACTAGAGGTTTTTAAAAAAATATTCGTTTTTATGCTTTTACAAAATCACAGATCCGAAAGTAGTCGGATGGCCGCGTTAGCCTAGTGGTCAAGGTATCGGATAGTGGCTGGCTTGTGACAAGTTCGAGCCCAGAACAAATAAAAGACCCACCGTGTAGGGGAGCAATGCATGTTAAATTTGCCGAGAGCTAAAACATCCTACCTTTGATGTGGTGTGGTAGTTAGGAGAGTGGAGGTGCCAGCTCGCGCGGATTTGGTCCTCGTCACTTGACCATGGTTTAAAACTACGAGGTCCTTAAGCCATCGTGTAGCTGAACAGTTCGACGTTAATATTCCCTCACTCTGTCACCCCAATGTAGTCGGATACCTTAACGCAGTGGTCTCAAACCATCGGTGCGTGGATCAAATACTATCGGTCCACACCAGAAACATTAAATTACTTCCCTTTTATTTACTGTGGTATATTCTTTCTCTTTCCCTACAGCTTTCTTGGTATTGGGCTACTTTTTATGAAAATCACTTTATATTCCTTATTAAATCACTTTATATTCATTTTTTGGTGTTGCTATATTTTATTCTGATCACGATTAAATACAATTAAATTAAAATTATTCAATCAAAACAATGTAAAATATAAACAATCAACGTCCTCTCCCTCTCAATGCACGGCGGTAAAATTAACAAACGTTGACCGGTCTGCGGCGATAAAAAGGTTGCGGAACATTGCCTTAACGTAATAAAATATTACTTGAAGATCTAATAAGCTGTCGTATCAACTTTACTGTACGTCATTCACTTTTGCCCCCTAAAATGTATTATATTCTTTAAATAGCCTGCAATAGTATCGTATTCCAATATATTTTACCACCATCGTTATCTTAATGAGGTTAATAAAGGATTATTACTTTTTGAAATCTAAGAATCGTTCGTTTGCTTAAAATTGCGGCACCATAGAAGAAAATCTCAGGATTGAAAACGACTTGCGTCATAACACCTCTCACAATTTCCGATATCTTTAATCAATAATTCGATTTCGGGTTCGTGGAGGGGTTGGAACACACAATCCGAAAATTGATTTACCTGTCACGAGTTTAGGAATTTATGATTCTGGGCACACTCTTCAAGTCAGGTGAAGGGACTAAACATGAATGTTGTACAGTAGCGGTTTTCATCAGGAATAGGAATTTCGTATTTTCGACATTTTCGAGCTTGTAGGTAGAAAACAAGTTTTGACAGCTGATGTTTTCATTTATTTTTGAAGCTTTGGTGGTGAATTTATTTCTCGCCAAGCACTTGTTCTCGGCGGGAATTGGTTGGTCAGGAATGTGGCGAGATGTATAAATTTTTTTGAAACTTGTTGTTTATTTCCATGCGGTATACTAACAGGTTTTTGGAAGAGATCCATAAAATCTACAAAATGGTTTACTAGAGATGTTACTGAAGACACAAGGGAACAGATTTGATTTCCAGGGACGTTGGGCTATTGGTAAAAGTTTTAAGAGGACACAGTATGATTCAAATGACCAAAATTGATCAAAATATCAAATTTAATTTTTTTAGCCTAAATCATTTTTTATATACTTTTCTATAATATCACAAAACTTGAAAGCTCTAAACTTAAAAAACGCAGAATTATAATAGTTTTTACATTCGTTTTTATTCACATCTCTATGGCAAATCAAAACTTTAAACTGACTTATCTCTAAAAGATAAAATAACTAGTTTGTCTTCATTGAAAAGGCTAAGGCTTTTTTTCTATTGCGCCTAATGCTTTGAAAATTTTTTTACCTATTGCCAATAGTACATGTAACAAAGGTTGATATGCATTTTTGAATCAAAGCAATATTTATTTTATTTTAAATAACTGAACTCAGAATTTATACATTTTTTAAGGAATTTTCAATAAACATTCATAAAAAGAAGTATTGTATGAATACCAATCACGTTAGTTCAAAACCCATACCAACTTTTATTATATATAGTGTGACGTACTTGTAAATAAAATTTCATGTATGTACGTAAATTTTTGTAGGAGGAGTAGCATTTTAAAATCACTTCACAAATCTTAAATTTTTTCTTTAAAAAATTATATTGCTAGCTTTTTATGAAATTTTGAGCACAAAATCTGTTTAACAGTATACATACATAGGAGGCAACCAAAAAAATTTTAAAAATCCTTAAACTAAAAATTTTTGCCTTAAATCTTACCATGTCCCCTTAGTTAAAAAAAATTTAGAGGATTAAAACATTTGTACGTGTCACATGAAGAACTATAATCAGACATTCAATATCTTCATCTTGTGATTTTTTTTTAAATTTACGATATATATTGTCATGGAAATATGCTGTAGAAAAGATTAAAAATTAATAAATTAAAAGGATGTGGGGAAAGTTTTCAGCATAGTTGATTATACTTCCGAAGACCAGTGGCTGAGTGGTAGTGTATCGCTCTTCCACGCCTGGGAAAGGTCGACTCGGCCTTTCATCCCTTTATAGCAGGGATGGGCACACTCTTCCAGGCTATGATCTACTTCTAATTTTTTCAGTGTCACGGTCCATAAAGTGGCCTAGTTGTCATGAGCTTAAGAGTTAAAGCATCACATGAATATCAGAACACTTCAGCGGCATTTCTTGTTTTCTTCCATCTGCATAGCAGGACTTTTTGGTCGAAAAAGCTATTGCTATATTTCCTTCCTTTGAAAAAAAAAAGTGTATTGTTTTTCTTACTTCGGCAAATTTCTTGTTTTCATTATTATAACAAAATTGTAGAAAAATATAGCAGAAGGGATTTTAGAAGGAAAATGACACTTAACTCTAACTGCCGTATTTAATGGAGTATAAGCCTCACTTTTTTTCTAATGTTTTTAATATTGAAAATTGAGTTTGGCTATGAATCGAAGACGGAAAAATTCTTTGGATGGGGGAAATTGAGCTTGATACTGACAGAGCAAATACACTTGCCTCTGAAAGTCTGCGTACAGATGGTCATCTTTCATATTCATGCAAAAGATTATTATTTTAATAAAGTTTTCTGAATCAATACTATTTTTTATTGATTCCTATAACGTTTTAAATTCAAATAGTATAAGCAAAAAGCACATGATTATTACATAAAATAATACAAATATTTATAACTTGAGAACGATACCAATTGTGCGCGTGAAAATCCTGCTCGCACTGGTAAAAAGAACCTTTACGATAATGGATTGTAACTGAAAGTAAATACTTTTTCCGTTCTTTCTGTAACTCTCTCAACATATTTGGCATGGATTCAACTAGCTTAATTGTCTCATCTGTGGTTATTTTATTCCATTCTTTTAGTATGACAGATTTGAGCATTTCTTTGGATGTTTTTACGTTTTCCCTGATTATTCACACGCATAAATCCCACAAATGCTGTATTTTGCGTAGGTCGGGGGACTGGGATATCTTACGGATTTGGTTTGGGACATAGTAGAACAGCCACATAGCTTCACATTGTAACCCATTTGTTTGGTACCTTTGTCCTGCTGAAAGTAAAAATCATCACTCACCACAACTTTCTTGGCACTCTCCCTTAGATTTTACTTCAAAAGGTTTAAGTTCTCAACTTTCTACATTGCTGATTCAATACATTTCAAATTTCCAACCCAAAAGCTTCCAATGCACTCGCAAACATTATGCCTCCTCCTCCACGCACAGATCTTTCTTAAGATCTGTGCAGGAATTTTTGCAGGCATATTTTTGTCCTTTTTGATGCTGAAAATAAAACAAAATTACTTTCAATTTAATATATAACATTTTCCCAATAATTATCTGTCCCATTTAGGTGTTTTTTGGTGATTGTCATTCTCTTAGCTCTGTTCACTCGAGAGATGAATGGTTTTTTGAGCGCAACTCGGCCATGATAGTCACTCGGCTGCAGGAGCAACACTGGAGGAAGTATACTAGACTTTCAGGGCAACACAGGGTTATAATCTAATATCAGTCGACAAATAATTCACAGCTCACTTAAAAATATTGGATTTACAATAAAAAAAGAGTCATAATTTTTCAGTCCTCTTCGAGTTGTTGTTAAAGTAATTTTTTTTTTTTTTTTTTTTTTTTTTTTTTTTGCAATATCTCAGTAACATATTTAGAGCATATTGTAAAACATTATTAAAAAATATTATTAATTTACTGAAATTAATCAAAAAAAAAAAAAAAAAACAATTTTACACTGTCATACAGTAGAACCTATTTTTATGCAGTTTTATTTTTTTGCGCGATCTTTTTTATGCGGAATATGAATTTCAACGACTTTGGTGCCAATGTAATGCTTTCTATCAATACACCAGTGGCGTAACGGAGAATGTTAGGGTCCTCCAGCAAAGTCAGGTATAAAATAGGTAAAAATAGGTTATGAATTAGATAAACACGTACTTGGTGTTAGTCAAGCAATAGACCCCCTCGAGGCGGGGGAGTACGTTACGCCACTGTAATGTCTGTGCGTGTACATATAAAAATTTCTCTGTTCATTTATTAATAATATTCTCTGGACAATGCGCATTTAGTAGCTTTCTCACAACATTCCAGCAGCACGCACTTGATTGAATATTAAACTTTCAATGATAGTTAATTTTGATGGATTATGTAGACGGACAAGCGAACCGTATTCTTTGAGAGCTAATAAAGTATATGCAGGGATACACACAGCTTTCCAACAAATCGGGAACGCATTTTCTTAAAATAGATATAAGTTCCGAAAGGAGTATGAAATGCCAAAAACATCTTCTATCACGCGTATCTGGTTATCGTGACATTTACCAGCAACTGACCAACCGAACTTCGTCGCAAAACTTATTTCTTATATTACGGAGCCCAAAAAGTAAACCAATTGAAATTATACCTTCAAGTGATGAAAGCGACTTTGAAATTCATCACAGGAAGATAAGAGCTTTGGATTATGATGTATGTGCATTTTGAAAACTTCTCCATGCATACAATAAGAAACAAAATGTTTTTAAAATATTTCCCTGTGTAATTTAATTATTTATTTTGTTATGAGAGTACTTCTTCATAAATTTCGTAAATAACTGACGTATTTTCTAAGTACGACTTTTTTTATGCGGTACCTCACCACCGCATAAAAAAATTTTTTGTAGTACTTCAATGAATTTGTTATCTGTAAAAATTTATGAAATTTTCGAATAATTTTTTGTCCGGTTATTTTTATGCAGTAACTATTTCCCGCACAAAAACAAGTTTAACTATAATATATTTATAAATATATCAGTATTGCACAATGTATTTGATAATTAATTTATTAATACCAAGTTAAGAACAAGTTTAACTATTACCATGGGATTGTCATATAAAATAATGGGCTAATTATATAAAAAGTTTAATATTATCTTGATAATTTGTACCGTTTTTAATTTATGTCGTGCTGTAGCTTAAGCATCAAGGTATATTATGATTGAATTCAATACCTCGGTATTGTATGGATAGGGGAGGGGAGGCGCGAAGAAAATCATGACTCTAAATTGGGTCACAAATACAGAAATTTTGAGAAGCCCTGGCCTAAAAAGTTATTCCTTTTTATCACAGTCGTCTAACGCGTGCTTAAGGCAGGGATGCTGACAGACATGTAAGTGGTTCAAATAAACAATCATGCCAAGGTCAATGGCTTATACCGTAAATACAATAAATTACATTTGAAAGAAAACAAAATTTATACGCATTCCTCCTCCAATTTCCGAAAACATATACCTTTTATTTTAAAGATGCATTATTATTATTTTTAATGTAGGAGGAAAAATGAAAATACATATAAGTCGTTATGGTTTATGAGTTTTTCGATGAACTTTGTTGCATAAGAATTCATACACTTGTCAAGATTAAAAAAAGAATGTAATAATACCATAGGATTATAACGTTTACCTTCACGAGTTTAAAATCGCCAGTAGGCAGGAGCCTTGAATGTGATATGGCATGGAGACAAAATTAAGTACAGGAATGTAATGATTCAAGTGATATGTTAAGTCATTAACATACGAAATTGATATAAGGAAACAAAAACCCTGGAGAGGGTGCAAGGGACACTGAGTTACCCTAGGCTCACGTTATCGTTAATTCTGGGAAAACTGTTTATTTGATATCAATGACCTTGACAGTATCCACCTATATGAAAGTCCTAATAGGAACTAAAATGTATTTGTCACATATCTCCCTCCTTTTTGGAAGTGGCAAGCGTTTTTTTTATAATCTTTAAGTATTTGTTTTCACTGAGTTCCCCTCACGACCATTTTCTTTCAAATTATTTTCAATGGACATACTACATTTCTCCCCAGTGAACGACTAATGGTTTTGATTGCTGTGTTGTACAACTTATTATAGTTTATAAATGTAAATGAGCAAAAAATAAAAAAAAAAGAAATGGGCATCTTTGATCTCTAGTGAAGGAGGTAGAAACTGATCAAGCAAGGAAGGAACCTGCTGAAATAATGCATATTAGTCATGATAGCAAAAATAAATTTGAGAAAAGCGATGAACATGAAACATTTGAGTCAAAAGGAAAATTTTTAAATGCTACCTAAAGAACTCCATCAAGAAAAATATAAAGCCATAAGTGTACCACAAGACATACTTCGCCCTGTCAAAAACACACAAGTAAGAAAAGGTTCAACAGGCTATTTTTCGATCAACAAATGACCTTAAAAAATACAATAACTTGAAAAAAAATATGACAGTTTTGTCCACAAATAACATTTCTGTAATGTTAGGGGAAAGTGTCAGTGATTTGTGTTATTTATTAAAGTCACGCACATTTGAAACTTCTTGGTTTAGTTTGATTGATATTTTTTCTCAAATTTTCAAAGAAAGATTGAAAATCTTTAAAAATAGGTAAGCATAATTTCTCTTAATTAAATTATTCTCTGGAATTACGATTTTTATCTTGTACAGTAAAAACAATTATAAAAAAAAAGGATTGGGTGACTCAGTCACCCCACGTGACCATTAACGTTAATATCGAGTTCGCGCCTGCTCCCGGATTAACTGTTTATTCTACGTACTGCTAGCAAGATCTTATAGAATCGTGACTAGTATTGGACATTGATTACTTCTTACGAGAACACCTGAAGACTCTCATTAATGAGAATCCAGTTGACTCTGTTGATGGCTTGTTCGCTCGAATATCCATTAAAGCTATATGTGAGGGTGAAGTACTTGGAATATCTGAAACTACTCGACACTCACTCCATCAACGCTATCAAACATGCATATTACTGGTGGGTGCTACTACGATCAATATTGTAAACATTTCTCAAAAGAAGCATTTCTTGATGTGATTAAGCATGCAAACAATTTGTTTCCTTTTGGGGTTATTTTTATGCGTTGGTCTCAATTGCTATTGTGTTCATCTGAAAATAACAAATACTGTAGTGTCGATATCATGCCTCTTTAAGTTTGTCCCATGGATTTTAAGTAACTTTGCATCATTTCAGCTTTATTTTGCTCTTTAAAGCAAGTCGAAACTCTAGTAGATTTTTAAGTTTAATGGATTGTGGAAACAATTTATGATTATGCTCACTTTTCAAATTTCTTTATTTTTAACTCACACTACAGCCAAATCGCGCGTGATCGCTTATCAATTACTTTAACTATAAATCTGCCGGAGACATTAATTTCTTAAAGCTAAAATTATTTCAATTTATGTGTTTTTCAAAAACACACTTCAGATAAATATTTACAAAATTACTTTTGCACAACTAATTGTATTTGCATAGTTTAAAATAATGGAATTAGATCTATCATTTTTTTTTATTAGATAAAACTTAAATTCATTATATTTGCAAAAAATGTAAATAATATAGAGTAAATATATTTTAAATAGAAAGCAGGAAGAAACTAACTTTTAACACGGATAAAATTGGCATTTATACGAAATTGTTAAGATGCATTTAAATAAAATTTTCGAGCTCTTACCTTCACATTTTTTCGAATCAGCCAGACTCGAAAAATTACTCTTCTGTAGATTATAAGAAAACGGTGTCCTAGCTGCAATACGTCAATACTACGCGCAAGTACGATGTTTCTGAGTGCAAGGGGCAATTATCTACTAAATCTAAGCTTAGAATGTTCTCTTCTGTTCTGCGTGATAAATCTAGACGTATTAGAGGCTCTGTCGTCAAACTATATAAACAAAATTGAAATAAAAGATGAGAAATTGATATATTTGTTTCAATATATTTCAAATACTTCTGACTACGTCACTACAGCCATACGCCTAAAAATATAGATAAAAGCTTGGATAAACACAAAGATTTATTTTCCCTTTCTCACATTCAACATGTTCTCTGTTCACCAAATTCTCTGAACTATTTCAAAATCTTTTTAAAGTTGCAAACGATAAATATTGCAAACACATTAAAATCAGTCTTCGTAGGGTTTTATTTGAAACCACACCTCAGTGCCATAACGGTTAGCAAGCTTTATATAATTTATTCTATGAGGAAGCAACACTCCAGAAGAGCATGATTATTCTTTTCGTATGACGTCAGAAGAAAATAGATCTCTTCAATATATTTCATATATGTATTGTTTTGAAAAAAGTTTAAATGAAGTAATATTTAAAAAAAAAAAAAACTTTTGATAATAATTTACATTAAAATTTAATAAATAAATTGTTTTTTTAAAAAGTAAACAAGTAGTCGAAATTAAGACAAAATTGTGTTTTAAAAATTCAAATGTTGTTAAATACTTTTATTGTGGTTTCAATTAATAACTTGAAACTATTTTCAGAAAATATTTAAAACTTTTAATTATTCTAGAAATTGAAACTATTTATTAATTTAAAATATTGAAAAGATATATTTTGAATTTTTAATCAAATATATGGTTAAATTTTAGTGCAAATACTATATTCTACACGATGTGATTGTTATCTCCACAAAAATTAAATATTCATCAAAAACATTTTGTTATCTGGAATGTTTTCCATTGAATCATTTAAATAGATAATAGATCCATTTTTTCCTATTACAAAATTAATTTTTAATTCTGATTGAATATTTAATATTTATTTAATAAATTTGTTCGCATTATAATATTCTTTAAATGAAATTTTTTATGTAAATGCTTCATTTCTAAATGGTTTTCTTTCTTTTAACAGCTAACATATGTTTTATTCCAATTGAATATGCGCAGGGTGTGATATAACCTCCCTTTGGAGACCGTATCTTTGATTGTCAGCGTGAGATAGAGGTGTGGGGTTTTCTAAAGTAACAGACATTTTAAATTCTTAATATGACTTTATTAAGCATAAAACTTAAATTTCTAACAATTTAGATAAATTTAACTAGCGAGAATCTAGAATGAACAAACATACAAAAAGATAGTTAAACCAAATCGCTTAACTTAGACCACTTTCTCTAAATAATTACTCAATCCGCCTACTCTCACTTTTAATTATATTTCAAGTCCTAATATCAAATAATCAGTCCTACCTTAATCCAACTAAGATTAGATTTCTCTATGGAGACGTCTGGGCGTCCGTGCAATGGTATGCATCTTGTATTACTGATTTACTTTCCAGGTTACTTTTCGAGTGGCTGTCAATTCACGCTTGTATCTCTTCAAACATAACTTTCCCCAAATTACCATTCTGCTTACTGAAACTTCTGTTCTTTTAAAAGCTATCTTACTTGCATTTCTTGTTCGCATTTCGTTTCTTGGGTTTTGGTTGAGAAAGAGTTGTCATTAATCTTGGCCATCAAAGAACCCAGAGGTTATGTTAAAGAAAAGAGAGAGGCGTGAACCCGTCACAAGGGTGATCCAAAAACAGTCACCAAACTCTTCGCAGCCCGATTCGTCGTTGGGAGGTAGCCGAGTGGTATAGGTATTGGATCGTGGCTTGCTTTGTCACGAGTTCGAGCCCAGTACCACTAAAGACCCGCAGTGTAGGGCAGCGATGCACGTTAAATCTTTCGAGAGCTGAAGCGTACTCCCGTTGGTGTGGTGTGGTAGTTAGGAGAGAGGGGTGCCAGTTCAGGTGTCATCCACGTCACTTGACCATGGTTCAAAATTACGTGGTCCGTCGCCAAAAGCCCTTGTGTAGCTGAACAGTGCAACGTTATTATTCAATCAATCAATCAATCGTCGTTGGGAGTACATAAAAAATGCCCGAAGAATTAGACCTGTGCAATCTATAGTTTACGACAAAAATGTGCTAAATCATAATGAATGAATGATGATGCATGGCCAGGGACAGCTTAAGACTCTTTGAGGCCCTGGGACCAGATAAATCTTAAGAATTTTCATTGCTATTAGCAAATTTAGGCCCTATCTGAATCTTTAAAAGCTGACAGTATATAGCATGCGTTGGCAAATACTCGATCAAACGATAATTTAAAACCAATAAATGTTCACGACGCACAATCTCAAAAACCTAGGCTTTAAACCGGGTCGACAGATAGCCGCATTTAGACTAAATGAATCGAATGATTGTTTATGGTATTAAGCTTAGGCCTAGACATGGACAACGGTCATCACATAGCCATTTTTCCAGATGGCATGTAGTCTAAAATTTCCCGTTTTTCGGAGAATATGTGAGGAAATAATATTTATCCATTAAAATTATCCGGATCATGATCTTATTAGGTCAGAGTCAACAACGAAACGAGGTTGCCACCGAGGCTAGGCCCTGAGCCTGGGCCCAGTTGGCCCATGCCTTAGGACGCCCCTGTGCATGATGGTTCATGATGAAGCACCTACGCAATTTTATGCTCCTGTGCCTGATTGACTGTTTATGGTGTACCCTGGCCACATGATCAGCAGTGCATCCCTTGTTCTATGGACACCATGACAACCATATATCACACCATAGATTTTTCCTACGGGTCCATTTTAAGTAATAGGTGAAAAGAGACATGGTGACTAGAGAAATGGACTAAGTTGTTAGTCTGAAAGTTGATAATACTTCGTTGGACGCCGTGATGCTCTGAAGTGTTCACTCATCCATTCCATGGTTCACTGAAGCTTGCCTCGATATGGACATTTTGAACATCTACTTTTATAAGTATTTGAATATATTGCTGTTGATGTGTTCAATACGTCTGTGATGTCATACTTTAGTTTTCGAATATTTCTCGTAAACTGTGAATCATAAAGGTACAATTTTGTGGGCATTTTTCAAGTAATGTCTACGAGGAATCTGACTTTTAAGAGGTTGGGAGCTATTTTGGGACTACAAGTATAGTAGTTATTAAAATATTTTGTATTCTTTTCTAATTTATGAAAAACTTCAGATTGAACAGAAAACAGAAAAGATTGTACTTCGGAAAGACGTATATATACGTCCGTAGCAATTGACGCTTTGGTTGAGCGAAACGTTTATATACGTAGGTGGCACTCAAAAGTTTAAAGCGGTATTGTAGCTGTAGCGTGTCAAAGTACAGTACTATAGAGTTCAAAAAATTGTTATTGTGTGGAGGGGGGCGCAATGAAAATTGTGATTGAATATTGGGTGGCAAGTATGGAAAGTTTGAGAACAACTGATTTAACCAATTTAAGTGATGCTCTTTGTATGTACTTTTTGTCTCTACATAGCATGTGTATGACCGTTAATAAGAAATAAACCAATGAAATATAGAAAATAATGAAATAAACCTTTTTCTCATTACCTTTGGTACTTTTTATTAAGTTATTATCATAATTATATTAATTACTAGTATTTGCTTAGAGCGGATAGCAAGAAAAAAATAATACGTAAATCTTATCATATTGAGAATCCTTTCTTTTGAGATACATAAAAATAATAGCAGCAGATGTTCAAGACATTTAGTGCTGAATCTTTACTTCTTTCATGACACTTTATGTGTTTCTGATTGATTGATGAGCAAATCTTATGTTTTTCGAGCTCTCAATCACAATGAAGCCTTAGCTCTAATCAATCAAGACTTCTAATAAGTTGTTCTGTTCAGTTAATTGAAAGAAATGACAATTTTTATTAAAAAAAATGGAAGTTAGTATTTCTTTTCCTGTTGCTTATTATATGAGATTTTATTCATCTTTATTTATTCGTTGTATATTTGTTTAATAATTTGTTTACAAATCTTATTTAGTTCATCTGATTCATATTTGTTGAATATGAATGAATTGAATATTTATGGAGGCGATTATTTATAAAAGTTATACTTTTAGTACTTATTAAAATTAATAAAGTTTAAAGCATTAAGTTATATGAATATAATAAAAAAAAATGTTCATCTTTCTAGAAAAGAAAATTATTTTTATGATACTGTAATAAGTTTATTTATACATAAGGTACAAGGTAAAAATAGGTCTTAAAAAGTTAAATTTAACTGAAGAGAAGTAACGAATGATTTGTCTTGAGGGTCTTCCCCCCGTACAACCAGCGCTTTGTCGAAAAATCCGCATATGTCATAGATCATGATGCTATTGATTTCTCCAGTAATTTCCAGAAGCATCCATATGGTCGCCAATTTGCCATAAGTGACGCCAATTTAGCCATATTGCCAATAATTCGTCAGGTTTCCATTATAATGTAAGGGACAGCGTTGCTTGCAGATATTACAATCTTTATCATAAAATAAATACAACAGAAAGAAACATTAACGCACTAAATATCCAGATATAAATTATTTGTACTATTTTAAGATGAGACTATAATTACACAAGAAGATAAAGAATTAATTGCATAAAATATGCTATCTATGTAAAAAAAAGTGTTTTTTATGATGCTGTAATCATTTGGCGTCGCCAATTGTGGTTGGTCCACCATTAGACGAACAGCGGATAAGGCCCCCTAGTACAAATAATAATGATGATGGATACAATTTCGGATAAATGCCAAGTACTTTCTAACAAGTCATCAAGAAGAAAAAAGAAGAAAAATAATTTTACATAACATATAAAACATAAATATTTTCAACAGAAAGGTAAGTTAATCATGCGAATTTTAAAAAAATATGTTAAAAAAAAATGTACCAGGTGTCTGAAAAGTACGAATACACATTCAAACATGAAGTTTTCTTTTGTTCCATGAAGAAAATATCAAAGTTTTTTTTTTTTTTTTTTTACAATGCTTTAGTATACGAGTCCAATGTCCGCACCAATGTTAGTTGCACGATTTTGATAGTTAAGTTTTATCAATAAATATCATACTTTTGGGTAATGTTGCTTCTATCTGATAGCCTTGATTCTTGACAATAGCTCTATCTTGAATTTTTCATGAAAGCTAACTTTTTCTTAGTACTGTCTTAAACACTTTCTTAATACTCCTTTCTCAGTATTTCTCTTGAAAAGTCCGTTCTGTGTTCTTGGATGACATTTACAAAAGGCTTGTTTTAATAAACCGAGAGTACTTAAGTCCATTACCGGATCGTTGGGTGATTTACTCGTATTTCATCAAATGGGATTCTTTCTTTGCTAATGATGGGAGGCTAGACGGTCCCCTTATTTCTGGTAATTTCTATATGAGCCCCCTTGACTGGATGTCGTGGCATTCTTTCGAAAAGGGACTGTCAAGATGCTGGGTCCCTTGTTGAGGTCGAAAACCTCGTAAATATTGTGGAATGTAACTTTGTGCGATTGGGAATATCCAATTAGGGACATAGTTTGGGGGACAGTAGTGAATTCTGCCCAAGAGTTTGCAGGCGATTCGGTTCACTATATAATGAGACGCGCGACCATTTCGGCAGACTTTTTCCAATTCAACTTCCAACCCCATAACGCGATGTAGTGGAGAATCAAATAGCTAACCCCCATGGACACAGACCATCCAACCACCAGCAAAGGCCCTCTCATTCTCAATAAAAGCTAACTTTCTCTTATTGTATGCTTTTTGTAAATGTAAATTTTAAATGTGTGTAATAATAAATTTAATTATAAATTAAATTAATGTTCGGCTAATCTTTGAGTAATTATTCTAGTTAAAATTTGTTGATTTAACATTGGCCATAATGCGATTAAGTAAATTTGAACTTGGGTTATGTAGTGCGCTAACTATTGAAATGCAATAATCGAAATTTTTACCCCGCTTTCTAGTTTGTTGATACGAATATTTCTCCATGGAAAGCGTAATTACATAACCTTTTGAGCCATATTTCATCTTTAGGAGCCACATTTTAAAAATATATCTTTTATTTTACATTCTAATAAAAAGAAAACCTTAGCACAGACGATTATTCTGAAGTTGCCAAAGTTTTATCTCAAAATGCAAACGAGAAAATGAATTACAAAATCGTTTCCTTAATGTGTGAACGACCTTCTGCATCAGAGATTTCTAGTCACGTCTTATGAAGCATTCCAGGATCAACAATGTCAATGACCACTGTTATAATCGACTTTTCATTGCATCGGTGCAGCTAACTTAATATCAGTAAACAGTTTTTTTATGTATTCCCATCAGAAGTTCAAAGGTGGTTTGCCTTGAATTATTTTTAATTCAAGATCTCGACGAATGCTGAATATTGCCGTGATTTAAGGTATTCGACAACGCTCGGAACCGTGATTTTGCAAAAGCGTATAAATGGATAATATTTATGATATTTAGTGTCCTTTAGATTATAATACATGTATATAAAATTGTTTTAAGAATATTATGACAATAAAAAATTATTAAAGTAAAATATTTTGACAAAAAATTAACATAGAATGACTTATTTTCAAAATATTCTCCTTCAGTGAAAAATGCTTCTATTATAATAATATTTTTAGCCTGTATATAGCTCAGACCTCTGAACAGAGGCTCAACTAGAATTTTTGAAATATATAACTTAGAAGTGGGTTTATACATGTGTTTATACATGTTTTGCTTTAACAGAGGGGAGAAATTTTAAGAAAAATACGTTGATAATTATTTCAATTCGTTGTAACTCTGAAAATAATGTGAATGTTTTCAAAAAAAATAGTTCAGACTCTCTGGAGAAGCCTTTAGTTTATATAAGCACACGCACAATATTAATATTTTAGAAGCATTTCTTATAAAAGGAGAACATTTTGAAAAAAAAGGGTTATTCTAAGTTAATTTTGTGCCAAAATATTGTATTTAAATCAATTCTTTTTGTCAAAATGTCCTTAAAATAATTTTATACAAGTATTCTAATCTAAGTGACACTAAATATCATGAAAATTATCTATTTATGCGCTTTTTTAAAAGCACAGTTTCGAACGTAGTCGGATACCTTAATTCCGCCTATAGTACCAGTGTTATAGGTTGATATCAATTGCTGCAGGTAATTTCGACGCCCATTTCCTACCCTGATGGAGTCACCTGAGCTCTGACGATGTGAAACTGTAGAAGGAACTTTTAATTTTGCCTAGAACACCCAAGTCAAACAAGTATTCTAGGGACCTTTAACATGCCACATAATCATACGACATGGACACCGTCGATTTTTGTACATCAGAGAAATCCACTAACTTGGGCGGTGTCGAACCCACAAACATGGGAGTGCAAGGCCAGTGCCTAGTCAGCTATACCACCCAACAGAGTAACTTTGAATGTGTATTTACTAAATGTAATAATTTCAAATGCATTTTTTTATTTTTAAATGAAGTTTAATAACTTATTTTAGCAGTATTACAACATTTTTACAGTTTAACTCTCTTAGGAAAAACACATAGTTGACAAACACATATTTGATTTTAATGCATCAACCAGTAATCAGTACGAAATGCTATTCTGTTTTTAAATCAACGTATTATCGAAGTAAATAATTTCTCAAATGACAGAAAAATGGATTTAAATCAACCTGTATTACTTTATTAAATCTTACAACCTGTATTTTTTATTAGCATGCTTTTAAAAGCTTCACTTATGTGTAACGGAATCTTTGAACTCGATTTTTACCTACTTTAAAAGGTCAGATTAATTCGAAATTTTACACACTTGCGAAGAACCCCGATGGCACAGTGCTATAATTTAATATTTTTTCCCAAATTATCCTGATCAGGATCGTCAGGTTTAAAGACTTTCCATTTCCAGGTTTGGTGACTAATTCCAGATCATATTTCTAAATTTGGCAAATAATTCTATATTTGGCGACTCAGAGATTAAGTTACAACCGTAAAGCGAAAACGCCAATGAGTATTCCAGATTCTAAAAAAATGACGTATTTTAATTTATCAATGAATGAATGATAGTTGAAAAAACTAAAAAAAGCACACTTTTATTGTAGTTCGAAAGAAAAAAATGAAAAATAAACTATACTTAAAAAAAACTAAAATAACACGTTTAGAGTTAATCGAACGAGAAATAGTAAAAATAATTCTTATGATAAGAATAAAGTGATTAACAAAAAAAATTAATGTCATTGTGGTAAAAGCGTGGGGTGCTTTGCACTACATTTTCACATTAACTCAGTATTTCTTAATAGAACTAATAAGAATTTATAACAATTAATATCGAGCACCCCACACTTTTACCACAATGACATCAATTTTCTCGTTAATCATTTTATTCTTAATGTATCCGATTACTTTCGGAACCGTGATTTTAAAATGCCGCATAAATGAATACTTTTCATGAAATTTAGTGCCACTTAGATTAGAATACATGTATAAAATTGTTTTAAGGATATTTTGGCAAAAAAAAAATTATTTAAATACATATTTCGGCGAAAAGTTAACTTAGAATAACCGTTTTTCAAAATGCTCTCCTTTTGTGAAAATTGCTTCTATTATAATAATATTTTGTCTGTATATAGCTCAGACCTCTGTACAGAGGCTCAACTATGATTTTTGAAAAATTCACATTATTTTCAGATTTACAACCATTTGAAATAGTTATCAGCATTTTTTTCTTAAAATTTCTCCCCTCTGTTGTCGTAGAACATGGATGAACCCACTTCTAAGCTATATATTTCAAAAATTCTAGTTGAGCCTCTCTGTACAGAGGTCTGAGCTCTATACAGGCAAAATATTATTATAATAGAAGCATTTTTCACAAAAAGGAGAATATTGTGAAAATAGGTCATTCTATGTTCATTTTTTGTCAAAATATTTTACTTAAATAATTTTTTATTGTAATACTATACTTAAAACCATTTTATATACATTTTCTAAGTGACACTAAATATCATAGATATTATCCATTTATACGCCTTTGCAAAATCACGGTTCCGAACCTTAAATTAACAATGAATTTTTTTTTACTTTTTAGTTCGATTAGCTGTAAAAGTGTGTTTTTAAACTATACGTAATTTATTATCCTTCAAAATAAAATTAACATTCTGCGTACAATTATTTACTAGCATCTTCTTCATTTGAAATCTAGTAATATACATTGTAAATACAAGCAACTAATGTATTTTCAAACAATGATTCCCAAAATCTCTACTCAATAATACTCGAAGGAAAATTGCAAACATGTCAAGACTTAAACTAAGCGTACGAGTTGTGGTGATCTTAATCTTCAGTTTGATATGAGGGAAGTAATTAGACATATGCAAGATCATATCGTAAATTCGCCTCCATTTCCTCCATTACTGCTCTCCAACATTTCTCGAACCCATTAGAGATTAAGATGTCAAGTTTAGTCTCAGAGTCGTTATTACGTTAACTATCCTCTAAACAAGGAGCATCGAGTAGTTGTCATTAGAGAATTCGATGCTTAAAACCAGATTTGCAATTAAAATTTTCATATATAGATAGCAGAAATATTGAGATATGATTCCTATATATTAGATTAGAAATTTGCAATATGCATTATTGAATACGCATTATAAATCTGGGTCAAACTGCCAGGAATATTTTAACAAGTATGTGATTAAATCTTAAGCTATAATTATTATTTCTTTTCGACACATTGTATTGGTTTGATAAGTTTTAATTTTTAAGTGAACCCTCAACGAAGTTTTCAGGTTGAAATTTAACATGAATGTGGACTAGAAGTTTTGCCTTAAGGTATCCGACTACATTTGGAACCGTGATGTTGTAAAAGCGTATAAATGGATAATATTTATGATATTTAGTGTCACTTAGATTAGAAAATGTATATAAAATTGTTTTACAATAAAACATTATTTAAGTACAATGTTTTGACCAAAAAAGAACATAGAATGACCAAGTTTCAAAATATTCTCCTTTCGCGAAAAATGCTTCTAGTATAATAATATTTTGCCTGTATATAGCTCAAACCTCTGTACAGAGGCTCCACTAGAATTTTTGAAATGCATAGCTTAGAAGTTCGTTTATCTATGTTTCACGACAACAGAGGGGGGCAATTTTAAGAAAAAAACGACAACGCCGATAATTATTTTAAATGGTGCTAACTCTGAAAATAATGTGAATTTTGCAAAAATCCTAGTTCAGACTCTCTGGAGAAGTATTTACTTTATATAATCGCGCGCGCGCGAAATAATATTATCTTAGAAGCATTTTTTATAAAAGGAGAACATTTTGGAAAAAGATTATTCTAAATTAATTTTTCACCAAAATATTGTATTTAAATAAAAAAATTTTTGTCAAAATGTCCTTAAACCAATTTTATACATGTGTTCTAATCTAAGTGACATTAAATATCATGAAAATTATCCATTTATGTGCTTTTTTAAAATCACCCTTACGAAAGTAGTCGGATACCTTAAGCCTTATATTTTTAAGATAGTAATGTAGTAATTTTTGGTTGGGAAATTTACTTTTATTTTGATACCAAGGTGAATTTAAAAAGACATTTGTTACAGAGAAACTGCATTTTAAGTTTTGCAGTATAGTAAGAAAAACAACATTAACCCTTTAAAAAGAGCCTCAGGAATCTCAAATTTCAAATTTTTCAAGTTTTTGAAAAATATATATGTTATAACCTCAACATTTCTGAGCATTTTGGTACCAAAACTATGTTCATACTGTAAAAACTTCTGAAGTTATTTAGAAATAACTAGTGAAACTTAAACAAAAACCCTGTCTTTCTTACACTTAACTTCATTTTTCTCAAAGCAAAAAAAAAAAAAAAAAAATTTTTAGCTTTTGAGCAGGATTTCTCAGAAACCACTTATGATATCAATTTGAAATTACATACACGTGTTGAAAATAAGGACCTTCATAACTTATACAACAAATTTCAAAAAAGAAAATTAATAGATTTTTTTTTATTTGAATTTTAATTAACTTTTTTTTTAAATTTTAAATTTTCGTTATAATTGTATTTAATAAATATTTTTCCCTCTCTCTCTAAATTTCTTAAATGTTAGTATAACTTCAAAAGTGCACATTTTTATACGAATTATAATTAATTTTCTAAATCTTGTCCAGTTTTGTACTTAAGAATCCTGCGGGGGTGTCAAACACTGATTTTCATATTTTTGGAAAATTGTCCAATTTATATTTCCTTAAAACTTTTAAATTTTTTTCTCAAATTCTCCGAAAATTTGAGAAATAATGTAAATATATATGAATATCATGTCATATGAATGTAAATGTATATGAACAAAATTTCAAATTATTGTTTTGTTTTATTGCTATGTTACATTGGTTTGAAGAGGGATGTTTTTTTCGCGTGCACGGATATCTCTTAAGGGTCCTGAGACACCTTAACTGGTTTGTTTGTACACCGTACGGACTACCGAAAGCTGGCCACATCCAGTTTGCCTGTACGTCGTACGGGCACTGGTATTTACTTCTTTTTTTAGATTTTTACATATTTTTAATTCTTATAGTCAGGTTGTTAGTGCTAGTGTGTGTTCTTAAGAGACGAAATTTGTCTATGTATAAAAATATCCGGGATTGAGGTGAATTTTTCATTAAAAGCAGGAGTTTAGGTTCCTGAAAATATTCGGTATAAAATAGGAATTGGCAAGACAATGTGCAATTTGTTGCTTTGCGAAGAAATGAAAATGGAAATATAATCCAAAGTCGATATTATCTTTGTCGCTATTGCAATGTACGACTTAGTATTACACCATGTTTCAAATTGTGTATGCAGATATATATGCACACATCCACAAAATTCTCACCCGTTAGAAAAGAAGGTACGGGCATGAACTTTTTCTGTTCATATGAGAGAAATTCTTTTAAGATATATGAAAAATTCTTCATAGCCCACAGAGTGTTCTTATGAAAAGCAAACATGAAAGGGTGTTTGTATTCCACAATTATAAAATACAAATAGTGGGTAAACTTTAAAATTGAAAATTAAAACAAAATTCTTTCAATTTAGCATTATGCTAAATATTATGCTTAACTATATGCAATAAGAAGTGCGATTTTTTTTAACATTTTAAGCGAAAAAATTAACCACTTAACTGAGGCCCAAGTTCTTGTCATAACTTGTTTTGGGTAAAATGTGTAATAATACTTGAAAATTTTTATTTGATTTTTCTATAATATACAGCATTTGCTTTTAAAATTACAATAGCTTTGTATAAAAATGCTTAGAACGTGGAAAATGTTTCAGCAGGTGAATTTTTATCAGTAGGAGTACATAATTTTACATCATAATGAGATGCATATTTGTTGAGGTCTGCCAAATGTATTCTTGAGGTGCATTTAGACAAATCAATGTCAGTATGTTTTATATTACATTTATGTTGCAATTGGAAATATTACATGAAGAAACAGCATTCGATGCGTATATAATTTTCTTTGCTGTTTTTTTCTTCTTTTTTTTTTTTTAGTTTTCAAATATGTTTATCCTTTAATACAATCATTTCATCTAACCTATAATTTCATTAACTCCGGTCATTTGATATTTGTTTGTTACATGGACTCACAGATTTCATGTGTCTGCCACGTTTTGTAATTTTTACCTTCGAATGCACGTTTATTTTTTTATATACAGATGTTAAGTGCATACAAACGAATCATGGTTAAACAAAAAGGAATGTTTCTTTTTTGTTGTTTTGGATACCTAGAGTTAACACTACAGAATGATACTTTTAAGAAATGTCTTTGGAATTACTCTAAACTATTTTCTTTCTCTCGGGAAATGAAAAATTAAACAAAAAGTGCGTGCATCAATACAATAACCAATGCTTAACGGTGTTTTAATGCATAAAACACATGATTATTCAAATAATTCTAACCTGCTATGAAGCTTTTGAAATATTTTGTATGAAACATTTTCTTATTTCTAAAAAAATACAGTTTTCCCTTATTTGTTATTAGAAATGTGTTGATATGATTCAAAATCATTTAAATAAGAATTAAAGAAATAATATTAAACTTTTACAAAACTATTATATTTTAAAACACCCTTTAATATTATTTGATGTATCAAAAGCATTAAAAATACGATACTTAAAGGATAAAACAATTTTTAGGGATTTAGTCAAGTCTTGATATTTTTTAATGTTTTTAATACTAATACTGTAAAAAACTTCTGATCACTAACAGTCAAACAGTTTTCTTACTAAGATTACATGACATATATTTTAAATGTGCATATATATGTAAACTTATTACCAAAAATAGCATAACATTTAATAATGTCTTGCATTGAAAAATTATTTGGGAAGTTTAATAAAACAACTGATTTATATATTTTTAAATTAATGTAAATTGGTCTAGAGTAAAAATTTTCAATCAATTATTGAGAAGAAATCATTTCTTTGCATTTAATTTTATATATTTCGAATTCTTACGCTAAGGAACGGGCAACAAATTCATACGTATTCATCGCTTTTATGGAAACTCAACTAAAATTATAATATTTCCTCTTTTGGCCATTGGTATTATTTCACAAAAACATCTGTTTCGTACTTGTACATGAAAGTACTCCCGAAAAATTAATTGTAGAATTTGAATGAAAAGTCATCAGGAAAACGTGCTCTTTTCAACTTTGAGAAAAATAGACAGATTTGATATGATTTATATGCATAAATGCTCATTTGACTTATTTCTTTTTTCGGCATCCAGCTTTGAAATTTTAGTATCTAACGTTGCCACTTTCTTTCAATGATTTTAGCATTAAAATATCTTCATCGACCTCAATAAAACGTATGATTATTCAAATGCTTATTCTCTTCAAGGGGTTATTCTAGTCTAAAAATTTGAAAAAAAAGTCAATTTTCTTTTTCATATTTTTATATCATAAACAATTAAGAATATGAATTTCGGATGATTTTTCAAAACTATACTTATTTTTAGAGATATAGGTATTTCTGAAATGGGGTGTATAAGCCGGTATGGTCAGAAACGAATAAAAAAATAAATGATAGGGATTCTCCGGATACCGCCGATCGTGTTGCCTGGTGAAACCATCCGTTAACTTTATATATATTTTAAAATACAATAACCGAAAGTCACCCTTCTGTACTTTGAAATAATCTTTTATATTAAGTGTACAGTTAAAATCGATTTCTGCCAGTTTAATTCTAAGCTACAAGCAAAGTGGACGCGCATGTTTTGAATACAGTGTAAATGTAAATAATTTTGAGAGTTTCTTTTTGAATTTTCGCAAGTAAAGTTGACAGAAGCGCTCAGAAATACAAGCTTCTGACGCTTCAAAGGTGGCCAGAACTGCTCGTTTGGGAGAAAAAAACTTCAGAAAATGCGTTTTTTGAAGTAGAGGTAGTTCGATTGTATGGAACAGGAATCGTAGATTTAATAAATGGAAGTATAAACTACCATTGCATGGCTTAGTGTGCGCGTAACTTGACCCGAAACTTAAAACGCTTTTTTTTCTCAAAACTACTATTTTCGAGACTCTTGTCATGATTATACATTTCTCTATCGCACTACCTAAAACTATACTTAAATTTCAATTTTTATTATTTTAAAAAAATGCTGAGAAGTCAAACAACCACTATTTGCAAAAAAAAAAAGAAGAAAAAAAATCTTTAAAGTTTGGACGATAGGAATTTTTTTTTTTAGATAAAGAATTAATTTCCTTTTTTTGATTACAAGGAGAATTACAATCATGACAGGCAGGGAAGCCATTTTTTTTTTTTGTGTATCCTCACTTAATTCACCTGTAATTTTTAAATTTTTAACTTATTCCCTCGATTTTTTTTGTATCCTTCAAACATTAATAAATATCTGTCAAAATAATGGCAGTCTAAAATATTTTTTAGTTTCTCTTTTACTGCACTTAATAAAATACTCAAAAAATGCATGCCTCTAGACTAGAATACTCCCTTAAAGAAACAACAACACACACATACAAAACATGAAAAAAAAATGTAAAAATCTTGTACTTAGTTAATATAAAGTTTCTCACACAATACTAAAAAACTAATTATAGAACTTTTGAAAACAAATTATTCTTTACTCAATCGAATATTGTATTGTAGATTTCTTCACAATAATAAAAGAAGTGAAACAACTTATAAACACATTATTAAAAGATAAGCCCCCAGTTTTGTCTTGTGACCACGAAACCAATTCTTATGGCACGTCGCTTGTTTGACATGTTTCGGGAAAAATATCACTGCGTGAATTTAAGCCATAAAGATTTTTAGGCTGAGGGAAGCACAATTTTATTAATTTAAGGAGTTACTTTACAGAAGATAAAAAAAAAGCTCGTCATTTTTGTCATAAAATTTGATTACTGAATGTAGTAACTTTTTTAATAATTAAGTTTTTATACGAATAAAAAAGGAAGAAAAATTTTATGCCAGAATAGCACTTTAAAATTTTTGAATCTCATAAAGCCACAGGCTAAAACTTTAAATGCGTATACTTCATTTAGAATTGAGAAGTATATTTTAATATAAAATACTTTACGAAAATGGTGTTTTCCACGTAAAATAATATTTCTAGATGAGTGTGTATACATATTAAAATTTAATTTAGGAATAACTAAATACTCTAATATCAGTGATTTCCAAAGTGGTCTATATCGACCCCCAAGGGTCTTTGACGACCTGCAAGGGGTCTGTGTCAGTAGGAAAGTCCATGAGGTGTAAATGGTATTCTACGATTGTGGCTTTCATTTAACCAGTTCGTAACTTTAATTTTTACTTTCAATTAGTGTCATGAATATTTCACATACACAGGAGCTGTTACTTACTTAAGTAATATTTTATATAATATAAACATATCTATCTCTCTCAAATTATGGAATATCGTGAAAAAGATCTTAATTGCTTTTCGAAGTGAAAATAAATTTCAGCGCGGTTTCCAAACTTCATAACAAAAACCAGAAAGAAAATAAGACTGGACTTTACTAACTGAGAAGATGTAGGATTTAACCTTACAAAATTGATGTCAAATGTTGAAAATTTGTTAAAAAGAATCAAGTTCATTCATTTGTTAAAAAGTATCAATTTCTTCCCATTAAAACCATTTATATATTGCTCTGCTATTTTATCTAATAGGTACTGAATTTTTATTTAATTAATAAATGTTTAAAATTAAGATGTGTTTGTTTTTTTTATGTTTTTTACACTACACTTCACTACTGTTAAAAATTTAAGTCATTTAAAGTAAGTAGCGCTATACCAGCTATCAAAAAAATATTTAATTAGATAAATTTGCAAAGATTCAATAATAAGTAAGCAGGGGGTTTACCCCAAACCGGAAAACATGGCAAGGGGTTTATGAGACAAAAAAATTCAGGAAACTCTCTTCTTCTCTTCATTTGTCAAATTAAATGGACTAGATTCTGGGTAATGATGAGTTATTTCTCCTACTGATGCATTCAAGTGAGGAAAGCATTTAACTACCTAAATAAATGTTTGAAAATACAGAATTCAGTAATAGGAATGAATATTGTTTGTAACAAAGTAGTACTGCACTGAAATATAAATTGAAGAAGGCTATAATTGACTTTGTTTTTAATATCATTTCTATGCTCTATATTTTCTTTTCTCAGCATCTCTTTCTTTTGTCAACCATTTTCCATTTTATAATATTCTTATATGTAATATGTTTCTTAGTTTTATTTGGTTTGTATTGTTTATCCTATCAGACTGATTTGAATTTGTTAAAAGAGACTTTTTTTTGTAATCAGATATACTAATAAAAACATTCGATTTATGAAAAATTTTTGTTAATTGAGAATTTATTAATCCTGAATTTAACAAAATAAATAACTCTTAAGCGACTTAATTGTATATTAAGAAAAATGTATCATTAAATTTCAGAGTCTCTGATATAAATTAATCAAAATTTTTTTAATTAAGACTGCAAATTCACAATATATGTATACATTAATCTCTAACTTAAAATAATCCATACAAATATAGAAAATTAACCTCTGTATTTTTAATACAAAAACTATCAGTAGTAATAATATTGTTCGAAACAATTTTTATTAAAACTGGTTTATTGAGAGCAAATCTGATCTTAAGTGTGATATCCACAATACAACTCAAAAGTGAAAAATCTTTATTTATTCTCATGATTCAATTGGACTCAAATCAGATTTAAGCTTAATATTCTGAAATGTGGCACAAATCAACCATTGGTGCAAATCAAAATGGGCTAATGTCGTCAATAATCTTTTGTTTCTTTGACTGAAATTCATACTATTTACATATTACGTGGTGTTGGCGTTCAAATGGATTGAAGTTTTCTTTAGCTTTTAGGTTGGACGACCAATTAGGTTGGACGGCAATTAGGTTATACCGAAGAAAACTCGTGTTATAGAGAATAGATTGTGATATGGTCGTTCTATGGCGACCATATCTTTGATTGTCGGGGTGAATTAGAGGTGTGGGATTCTCGAAATGAATCGACATTTTAAAATTCTTAATATGACTTTATTAAGAATATAACTTAAATTTATAATAAATTAGATAAACTTATATTAAGTGAGAATAAACCAAACACACAGCAAATGTTAAACCTGATCGCGTAACTTTGATCACTTATCTAAATAATTATATTATCCGCCTACTTTCAATTCTGATAATATTAAAAGTTCTAATATCAAATAATCAGTCCTACCTTGAATTAAGCTAAGGTTCAATCACTTTCAGAGACTTTTAGGCGCGCGTGCAATAGTAATGGCTAGAAATCTGGGTAATTCTTTGATAGGTCGTCAATTCACACTTCTATCTCTTCTAAACATAACTTTCTCTAAATTGCCCTCATGCTTTTTAAAACTTCTGTTCTTTTAAAGGCAATCTTATTTGCATTTTAAAATTGCATTTCACTTCTTGGATTTGGGTTGGAAAAGATTTGCCATTAATCTTGGCCGTCAAAGAACCCAGAGGTTATGTTACAGAAAAGAGAGACGCGTGAGCCAGTCACAAGATCTCGTGCATAACACATTATTTCAAACTAATTCGGAGACAAATGCTGAAAAAGGGGTAGTCAAAAACTCCCAAAGTATTAAACACATAGCTATGGCTCGTAAGCGCACATACATTACGCATAATGGTTATTCGGTTTCAAAATCGCAACAATAACCCCAAGGTGAAGAATCAATATGATAAAACATGGTACAAGAATCCAAAAAGACTCTCCTAGTGGCAGCTCTAGACTCGAGTACAACTATTAGAATGTTGTAGATTGAATCGTGGTTTGTATTTAAAAAAATGAAACATTGTATTATCTTTTGCATGTCAAGAGTTCAGTACTCCATTACATATGCCAGCATTGTACAGCAATTGTAATCATTTCAATAGACGCCTTCTCGAAACTCCCACCTTGCAGAACTTGATGTAGATAACTTACAGCGTTACAGGCCTACGTGAATGTAGTGTAATGGATCCTAATTTTTGAACAAGGATTCTGGATAATATAATACAATCCATCAATATCGTCTGCAAAGTTTACCTCTCATCCCACTCATTGGTGGAATAAAGCTGAAGAAAAATACTCGTCGTTCAAATCCATCCGTCTTTCCTGTACCTGTCAATTTCATATGGAAAGGGTTATGGATTGACTGCTTCCAACACGATTGTTGGTTTCTTGAATGAACAACTTTCAATCTCCATAAATTTTAAAACTTCGGAATGTTTAACTCAGAAACATGTTCACCTAGCTTCCGTATTCTTCCTTATAGACGTAAAAATTTTCACACCCAGAAAAAAAGGTCAGCAAATACAATTTTTGATCTTAAAAACAACCTTTTGCTATATTTTAGTACAACACATGCCGGTGGTGTCTTTAATGCGCATGATTTGTAAGTGTATTTTAATGCTAATCATGTGTTTCATGTTATTGAACAATAAAAATTCCTTTAATTGAAAAATATCTTCATAGCTTTACATTTTAGGTCTTCTGGTCGAAAACATAAATATTTGTCATCTCCCACATAAGCACTTAAGTCAATAATAAGTCTCGGTCATTAGAAAAAAATTTAATTGTAGATAATTCTTATTCTCATTAGAAAGGTAAGGTATTTTTTTGTGTATCTTATTCAGATTGCGAGGCGTTTTCTGCAGCAAAATTTTTTCATTCATTTAAGCGCCTATATTTCGTCCCTATAAAACTAAAATCCCATACAAAAGCACACCTATATACTACTAAACTTCAAACAGGACATTAACAGTTTTCAGTCTACCTACAATCATACTAATTACTAAGTTTTGAAAGACATCACAAACGTCTCTATTTCGTCTTGAAGTATTGATTCGACTACCCTTCATGTATTGAATATTTAAAATTTAAATCACGTTGTGACGGGCTCACGCGTCTTTTCTTTAACTTAACCTGTGGGTTCTTTGGTGGCCAAGATTAATGGAAACTCTTTTCCAACTAAAACCCAAGAAGCGAAACGGGAACAAGAAATGCAAATAAAACAGCTTTTAAAATAACAGAAGTTTCAGTAAGTGAAAGGGCAATTTTGGGTAATGGTATGTGTGAAACAGACAAGTGTGAATTGACAGCCAATCGCGAAATTATCTAGAAAACAAGGTGCATACCATTGCACTCGCGCCCAGATGTTTCCACATAAAGATTGAATATATGTTTGGATTAAGGTAGGAATGATTATTTGATATTAGGACTTGTAATATTATTAGAAGTCAGAGTAGGCGGATTAAATAATTATAACTTAGAGAAAGTGGTCTAAATTACGCGATTCGGATTAACTATCACTGTGTGTTTGTTCATTATAGATTTTCGCTTATTTAAATTTATCTAAATTGTTATATATTTAAGTTCTATCCTTAATAAAGACATATTAAGAATCAAAAATGTCTATTTCTTTTGCAAACCCTACACCTCTAGCTCAGGTTGACAATCAAAGATACGGTCACCAAAGGAGGGGGCGGTATCACAACGTTTACAATTTACTCATAAGTATTTAGAAGAAATCATAATTTGCTTCAGCACTTATGATTTAAAAAATTACCTTTATTTTTAAATATTAATACATGCATACATTAATATAGATAATATGAGCTTCACTATATTAAATGGCAAAATTATACTACATTTATTTTGTATTTTCATAATTCATTGCTTAACGCACAGATTAGGTATTTACTTAAAAGCTTTTGAATTATTAAAAATACATTCGTGTATAGAAAAACACGTCAGTTTTAGTGTTTTGTGATAAATAAAAGAAACAAACTTGTGGAAGAATGTATGGAGAAATTCTTTTACCTTTTTCTCTGCATGCTATCGCTCATTGCCTGGAGGTATGTACAAAACAGTGCTTGCGTGACATTCTTTCAGTTATCTCACGACATAGAAAGTATAAGTACTCCAGAGAAATATTTCAGCTGCAGGAAAAAAAAAGTAGCTAAATTGTTTTTGTATTTTTCTTGCTGTGTGATGGGTTTCTTTCTTTTTCGCTCCGTATTTTAATCTTTCGTGTAATAATGAAACTATAACTGGCGTTAAAATTGTTATTTTGTAGAGTTTGTCGTGAAAACAAGTGGAAGAGAGATGAGTATAGTGTGTATTGTTTGAGTAACTGTTTTCCACTGACTTTATGTTATGGCAATTGATGATCTGTGTGTTCGCTTAAATATAAAGAACAAAAACTATACTACATTTTTCAATTCCTACACTATTAGCTCGCACTGTCTATATATTTATTTATTTATATATTTGTATATTTATTTATTTATCTTGGTGGAATTTTCAATCGTTAATAAAATACATTTTAAAGCGCTGAATTGAGCTGAAATTTTATATACAGAACCATTTTGGATGACAATACAATAGTTTAATTATAATTAATAAAAATTAATTGATTAAAACTAATTAGTTAAAGAATTACAAATACAACCACGTTGGTGACTTAGTGACCCTTTTGGCGACTTGTGTCAAAACTTGAAAAGGTTTTTTCTCACGTGTTAAAGCATTCAGTTGGACTGAAATTAAAAGGACAATACGATACTTTAATGATAATTAAAAAAACTAATTACCACTTAATGTTGTGGGTTTGTCCTATGTATATACATATTTATATTAATTGTAACCGTTTAATAAAAAGTCGCTAAAATAAAATTTTTCGTTGTTGATCTAAGTAGGAATTGACTTAAAAACTATTTTTTGATATTACTTGTTTTAGGTAAAAAAATGAACAGAAATTCTGTATAGTAATATATTTAAATGCTCGACAATGTGTACACTTGAAATGTCATAACATATATTACAGATAATTCTACAAAAAATTTAAATATATTCTTATTTTCTGTAAATTTTTTAACTCTTGGTGGCAGTGATAGCCAAGTGGTTACGATCAAATTCAATCTTGGTGCCTACCGTGTATGAGGCACTAAAGATCGATAAATCATTTGAACTGCAAAGTTATTTCATTGGCGTGAGTGAGTTAATATTAACGTCGCACTGTTCAGCTACACGAGGGATTATGGCGACGGACCATGTAATTTTGAACCATGGTCAAGTGACGTGGACGACACCTGACCTGGCATCCCCGTCTCCTAACTACCACACCATTTCAAGGGGAGGACGTTTCAGTTCTCGACATATTTAAGGCTGTCTTCGGTAAAAGTACAAGAGCTTGAACTAAACACGAAGCACATTTTTAGACAGAAAAATGCCTCGATTTCTACGGAAATTTGCAATATTATAACTCATACCTCTGTTAACAATATACTGTTTTTAAAAATGCCAAAATATTCCATGAATACTTTCTTTTTTTTGTTATAATACGTGAAGGCATAGCACATTTAACATTACGGCATAGGAGAAAAAGGGCGAAACACATTTTATACCAGAAATAATGAATCAACTCGGTTAAAAAGAGGAAGTGTAATAAAAAATTCTGCTCTCTAAAGGATAGTGAAGCCATAATATCAT
>BMAV01012426.1:0-49840 GCA_019973955.1 Trichonephila inaurata madagascariensis | reverse complement strand
TCGACACAAATATCGCCAGCGTTCAGCTGCACTGTTATTACATAATTTCATCCAGGCTGAGATGGTTATCAAAAGATTACATGTATTTGCAACAATTCTCCTTCCAATCGTTTAATTGCAGCTCATCTTTTGCAGTTTCAACAAGCGAAAATTCGCCATGCTTTTTATTCTTTTGTTGAGGTGTTAGTTTCTTAAGTGTTAACTCAAATGCTGCTGCTGCCACACAAATCAAAATCACGCGTCATTTTGAAAATTGTAGGTTTTAGAAGAAGACGATCAAGCTAGCCTGGCTCGTAGTCATAAATAAAACCTTCAATATATGTGAGGCGGATTTTTAATTATATGTAAATGAGAAACTGATAAGACGTGATAAGCCGACAAAGCAAATGTCATTTTGGATATGTCAAAAATTCAAATTAAGCCAAATGATAATTTTTTTATAAATTTTTTTTTTTTTTACTACTTAATTGGAATGTTTTCATGTGAATGAAATAAACTCTCTCATGAAATATGTTTTCGTATTTATATTGATCACGGATAGATATTCAGAAGTAATAATTATTTGATTTTATTTTTTGACTTTTTTTTATGCTAACAATTATGAGTTATTTTTAAACCGCAGTTTTCTTTCATAGTGTGGTAGATACAAAAATAATAATAATAATAATAATAATAAATAAATATAGGAATAATTTTTAAATGTTTGATTAATGACGGGTTTCCAAAATGTACATTAAGTTATATTGAAATTATATTTTGAATAATGCATTTTTAACTGCTTCGTTAGCCCGGAGAATTCTTCGCGCAAAAAAAATCTAACGGAATTTCACTCGTAAGGTATTTCATGTCCAAGGGTCTTTACTTTCTGTTTCTACCGTAAAATTTGCATACAAAGGGAAAAAGAAGAAAAGTAGGAAATACAATATGTTTAATACACTTTCCACACGTAAATTTAGTTTTTATTAGGGAATTTAGTACATCGTTTATACACTCCTTTATTCTTCGTCACGAGTGTAAGTGTAATGTTTTCACTGCATCTTAATTTCTTTTTTTTTTTAAATTTCGTAGAAGCATTGTTTGCTGGTTTCTACATTCTTCTGTGAATCGAAATTCTGAAACACTTCAGAAATCAGCGTCTGGTTCGATGTTTAGTAGGTGGTTTCCGAGTACTTGACAAAATAATTTGCGCATTTATTGTCGCAACGTTCAACAACACAAAAATATTGTCATAGGCTAGCGATTGAATTTTCTAGCCATTGAATATGATGTGGTCATTTTATCAAAGACGATAATTACTCCCTCAATTAAATTATCTGGATAGTTTTCAGTAGAGGAATCCTACTTGCTATTATACTCTCATCATGGGATTCTTCCTCATCATCCCCTCAAAGAGACTTTCTTCATCCGAAAATACTGTTGCATTATATCTATTAAATACTGTATCTATTAACTCCCTTAACTATCTCATTTCTTCGTCATAACTTCATAACTACAATAATACGCTATTCTATAAGAAAGATTTTAAAGAGTGCTTATGCATTTAGAACTGTAACGGCGATTCACGCGTAGGGCATGACATACCCGAAGAGACGGTAACCAAAAAATATATATTTAAAATTCGCCTACAAGCTAAGACCCCTGAGAGAATATGACCTTAAAGTCAGCTACACGAGAAAATATTCATTTTCCAAAAAGTTTTAGATGGAGTCTTGAAAAAAGTTAGGCTGAGGGTATGACATACCCTGCGCGAGAAGTGCCGGTTTAACAGAATATCAGAGTAGTGTAAATATATCAACGTGAAAACACCTGTTTATGCAAGCTATAACAATCAAGAATATTCCGTTATGGAATTAAATTTATTCTATTTATTATTAATGATGATGAAAATAAATTATTGCAGTTGCTGGCAAACCAAATTCGAATAACCGATCAATTAATATTTATTTTGGAAGTATTCAAATTCATTTAAAAATTCAACAAAAATATATTCTTCTTGTCTGCCTCAACAACGCGCTCCTTCCAACGCCCTCTATTTGTAGCGACACCTCTCCAATATTTAATTTTCAAAGTATTTAAGTCTTTCTCAATGTCATTCAGCTATCTAGTTCAGCGATACTCAACCCTACGACCCGTCAGGCGTATTTGAGTGGCTCGCTCATAGCTCATTGCACTAAAAAATTCAATTATTTGTGAACAATTTGTTTGTAGCGAGAAATTCCATCACACAATCAGGCAATCAGATCGACCAATTTTGTTGTCAATGTCGTACGGGTACGAATTGCAAGATTTTGTCTTTCTATTTATAACAATAACGGTTAGTAATAACAAATAATAGCGAAGTAACGAACTGAATTGAAATAGTGACTATTTTAAGCGTATAACTGAGTTTTAATGATAAACAAATAATACTGATTTCAGTCGGTAATTCAGAAAAACCTCTTGCTGCCATTCTGCACTTGATAAATTAATATTTGAAATAGAAATAAGAGAGACTTTGTCGAATTATCAAACGGCATGGCCGCTTTGTTTGTATGATAGCAGAATGTAAACTAGGAGCTTGATCACACATGGATGAAAGGGAACCGAAACTACCCTATAACTCGGTAAGAAATGCATAAAACCGAAATTCTTTTTTATGTGTGTTTGATAGAGATTAATATAGTATTAAAAGCCAAAAATAAGTTTCAATATTTTAATCAATTGTCCGCATTTTAAGTGTCCAATATTGTCCTGGTCTTATAACGTTTTCCTCCTCAATCCTCATACTGAAGCCCGCGTGAAATATCCCCAATATGTTTACGGCCTGGCGAGAAAAAAGGTCGAGTAACCTTAAGGTATCCGACTACGTTCGGAACCGCGATTTTAAAAAAGCGCATAAATGGATAATTTTCATGATATTTAGTGTCACTTAGATTAGAATGCATGTATAAAATTGTTTCAAGGATATTTTGACAAAAAAAGTTATTTAAACACAATATTTCAGCAAAAAATTAACTTTTAGAATAATTTTTTTTCCAAATGTTCTCCTTTTGTGAAAAATGCTTCTATTGTAATAATATTTCGCCTGTATATAGCTCAGACCTCTATACAGAGGCTCAACTAGAATTTTTGAAATATATAACTTAGAAGTGGGTTTATCCATGTTTTACGACAACAGAGAGGAGCAATTTTAAGAAAAAAACGCCAATAATTATTTAAATTAATGGTAACTCTGAAAATAATGTGAATTTTTCAAAACTTCTAGTTGAGCCTCTGTAGAGAGGTCTGAGCTATATACAGGAAAAATATTATTATAATAGAAGCATTTTTCACAAAAGGAGAACATTTGGAAAAAAGATTATTCTAAGTTCATTTTTTTACTAAAATATTGTATTTAAATAATTTTTTTTGTCAAAATGTCCTTAAAAACAATTTTATACATGTATTCTAATCTAAGTGACACTAAATATCATGAAAATTATCCATTTATGCGCTTTTTTTAAAAACACGGTTCCGAACGTAGTCGGATACCTTAATCGAGTTGGTGGTATTCCTTTAGCTCCTTCACGTT
Organism: Trichonephila inaurata madagascariensis; assembly: GCA_019973955.1. Lineage (NCBI taxonomy): Eukaryota > Metazoa > Arthropoda > Arachnida > Araneae > Nephilidae > Trichonephila > Trichonephila inaurata. The sequence goes on along the minus strand of BMAV01012426.1, from coordinate 46,290 downwards.
TTTTGAATGCTTATCTTCCGAGCTTCTCCAAATATGGCCAAGCCATCTTAAGGGGAGTAGGAAACCTCTATACTAATAATGTTAAATTTGGCTGTTTTCGATGCACCTTTTCTCAAAATCTGTTATATGTACTTGCTTGAAATTTTTCATGCAATTAAAGTACACCCTTCTCATTATACTGAAATGAGCTTTTAGCTAATTTTGAATTTTTTCAAAATTTATAAAAAATTCTATCAAACATAGTGAAATTTGACCCATTTTTCACCTAAAAAAATTTGTAAAAAACAAATTTTTGAGTTCCTTAGAAAAAGCTCATTTCAGTATATATTAGCTATCATTATAAATATATCATAAAAAAATTTACATACTTGTGAACAGTAGTTTCTCAGAAAAGGTAAATCGAACATCAAAATTTACATTTTGAGATAAATTGATTTAAATGTATATAGTGAGGCTTCTAATTAGCAATAGAAAAAAATAAAAGGCTCAATTTACAATAAAAGATACTTGTTTTGTTTTATATCAGACGTTCAACTTTCAAGCAAAAACGAAGTACTTTGTTTACATTTACAAGTCTAAACTCACTGATTACTACTTCAACATTTTTATTGCAAGAGAAAAACAGGTTTTCGAAATATAATGATTTCTCTGACAGAAAATAGCGATGAATTATACGTATTTATCCTTATATCTCGAGAGACATTAAAAAAAAGTTTTTCGTGATGCTGTTATAAATTTATTTATATATATATAAGGTATGCTTCGTAAAAAATGGGCTGTAAAAAGTTGAATGAAATTAAAGAGGAGTGCCACGAACGATTTTGGCTATGGCCCCCCTTACCTTCCAGCAGAAAAATTTCTAAAAATCCACTTTCGTCATATATCGTGATATTTTAGATCTCTCCAGTAATTTCCAGAAGCATCCATATGGTAGCCAAGACACCAAATTTATTACCAACTTGACTGCACTGCCAATATTTCGCCAAGTTTCTATTGAAACGCCGTTATAACGTAAGGGATGGCGTTGTTTACGAATATATTACAATTTTTATCTTAAAATAAATATAACTGAAAGTAATATTAACATATTGAACGTCCAGATATAAATTATTTTTACACTATTTTAAGATGAAACAATAATTACACAAGAAGATAAAGCATGAATTACACAAAATATGTTCCATATATAAAAAAGATTTTCGCGCGTGATTCTGCAATAAATTTATTTATTCCTAAGTTATAGTTAGTAAAAATGAGTCGTAAAAAATTAAACTTAACTGAAGATGAGCTCCAAGAAAAAATTTTGTCACAAAAGAACAAATGAAGAAAGTATACGAAAAACAGAAGTGTTTAAAGAAAAGATTAGTTGAAAATTTACATCCTGAACAGTTCGAAAAACTTCGAAGCCGGTGGCGAATTGAAATCTTACATTCTAGACAGTTAGGAAAACTTCGAACCAGACGGAGAATTGAAAACTTAAAGCCTGAACAGTTAGAAAAGAAAAGAAGCACGATCAGTGACATAACGCACATCCCCGCATCCCCCGCACCACAGGGGGAGGGGGAAAAGCCTGACTGCCGCCAAGTGCCTAACCCTTTGTAAAATCTAACTTGGGGGCCCAAAACCTGACTGTGCAGGGAGGCCCAAATGTTCTCCGTTACGCCACTGAGCACGATAGTACGTACCATGAAAATATTAGAATTAAAAGCCGCAAATTAATGTAAGGCTTATATGAAGATGGACAATAAGTTGAATATTTGAACACCTGTTATATTTAAATAAAGAATGCATAATCTGTGTTCACTGACATTTGAAAAGGAAATGTCAGAACTACATAATACATGCAAATTACAGTTTTACTATTTTAGCAGTGGGTATGAACAGAGATGTAAATCCGGGGTTGTGGTACACCAAGTGCGGACAGGAGTACCCCCTCCCCCGCATCCTAGTAACTCTTAAAATTAATAAAATCTAATGTATAAAAGGCCTATTTATTAGTACAAAATTTATAAAAATCAATGATATTTTTAAAAAAAACTTAAAACGTACCCCCCAAGTGTGTCAAACTTTTTGATACAAAAAGTACAAATCTTTTCACAATTGCACAGGCTGATACTCCTTAAATCTGTCGAGGCTTCTAAAATTGGCGTAGGGTTCAAAACTAAGTTCTAAATTGTAGGAAATAGAGCATGATATATGTTTCGGGCATGGAAATATTGATGGGTTCGAACAGAATTTATAGTGATGAATCTTAACAAATCACTTCCTTTACGCAAGTGAAGTAACGGCGTAATTTCAGTAAAAAAGCAATTGTTTCAGCAACCGAGTAATTTCTTAAATCTACCATAGAATTTCGTATTTTAAACTGGTTCTTCAACATTAGGCCAAGACAACCTTAGAATTAATGATTCTTTATAATATAATATACAAAAAAATCACTGGTATTTTCACAAATAGAAACGAACACGCAAAATTAAACTTAAATTTTAAAAGAAAATAGCTCAAAGAAGTAGTAATTTAAAAGTGATTTATTTAAACCTAATTGTACCTGGAACGAATTTCCAACTTAAAAGCCAACTATTAAAAAAACAAATCTAGCTGTATTCCAAAAAATAAAGCGAATGAAAGAACCTGCCGGGATTGAAAAATGTATGCTGTTTCCTGCTGACAAGGGGCTGATTAATTCACAAGCCAGAAGAATTCGTGACTAGAGCGGGCATGGACCATATTCCTCCTGCAAATTCAGTAGATGTTTCCACCCCCTCTGAAGGGTTTGATCGTTAATAATCCACCCACGAAAATGTCTCGATCGCATGCTCACACAAAATTATTCCATTCGCGAAAAGAAAGAAGAGAATAAAAGAAAAATTATGACTCGGTTCGGAGTGTTTAACCTGTAGAGAAATTGTAGTAACCTTTAAAAAGGGAGCGAGTATGTATGAAATAATGGGGATGTAATAATAGTATATTTCGTTATTTTATTTCAAGAAAATATTTCTGGATATTTTTCTGCTTAATATAACCACAGTTTAATTTTAAAAAGACATGTTGACTTGTGAGCGAGGGGAAAAAATGTAGGACATTAAGGTATCCGACTACGTTCAGAAGCATAATTTTGTAAAAGTGTATAAATGGATAATATTTATGATATTTGGGATCACTTAGATCAGAAAACGCATATAAAATTGTTTTAAGAATAGTATTACAATAAAAAATTATTTAAGTACAGTATTTTGACAAAAAATGAACATAGAATGACCCATTTTCAAAACATTCTCCTTTATGAAAAATGCTTCTATTATAATAATATTTTGCTTGTATATAGCTCAGACCTCAGTACAGATGCTGAACTAGAATTTTTGAAATATATAACTTAGTGGTGGATTTATCCATATTTTACTACAACAGAGGGGAGAAATTTTAAGAAAAAAACGCCGATAATTACTTCAATGGGTGGTAACTCTGAAAATAATGTAAATTTTTCAAAAATCCTTGTTCAGACTCTCTAGAGAAGTCTTTACTTTATATAAGCACACAAAATATTATTATTATAGACGCATTTTTTATAAAAAGAGAACGTTTTGAAAAGGTTATTCTAAGTTAATTTTTTGCTGAAATATTGTATTTAAATAAAAAATTTGCTATAATGTGTCCTTAAAACAATTTTATACATGTATTCTAAAGTAAGTGGCATTAAATATTATGAAAATTATCCATTTACGCGCTTTTTTAAAATCATGGTTCCGAACGTAGATGAATACCTTAAATGTTGGACCCCCAATTTAAAGAATTCATCAGGATCAAACATTTTATTCGTTAATTTGGGTTATTCGTAAAACCTAAAGGGTCCGAAAAATACAAATTTTTTGCACTTTCTCTTTGGATATACAATAGTAAGCAACTACGTAAAAAATACGCATAGTTAGAAATTACACACTTTTTTTAGTCAGCTAAAAATATTATTAGCGAATAATTACGCACCATTTATTTGAAAATTTTAAAATACTGACTAACAGACGCTTGACAACCTTTGTTGTGTTGTTACTTATTCCACTTGAACGACAGTAACCTCAGATCAAGGTCCACGAAATTCAGAGTGGCAAGGGAATAGATTTTTAAGTCTGTCGTAGGCCTTAGCTTTGAGCATCATGCAGATGACAGAATGATTTTGCTCGGTTCCACCCCAAATTTGTAAGAGAACACACTGGGGGTGATCAGGGGCCTCCCACCTATCTTCCCCCTTCCACCAACCTCACGAGAGGACTTAGCCTCGATGGCTATTCAAAGTACCCCCATGCCGTGAAGGCACTATGCATTTACAAACATCCATGCCTTTGCCGGGATTCGAACCCAGGACCTACGGCACCGCAGTCAGCTTCACTATACCGGATGGGAGGCTGACAATATTTTTGGTTCTTGAATTGAAAGAGTTATTTTTCGACTTTATGTAGAGAAGAAAACCCTGCGTTATTTACTTCCTGCTGCATAAGGTATGTTTTCACAGTTTGCAAACGATGTAAAGTATTAGAAAATGTAACAGTTTTATAGGAATTTCACTATCAATTTCTGCATCAAGAAAGACAGCAAATGGTAAAATCTGTTAAAATATCCCCTGCGATGTGCAATGGCATGAGATAAAGGTCCTGTCTTATTCAAAACTCACGAGATAGGCTGCACTCGTGACTTATCTACACTTTTGATTTCTAATAATAAACTGGGCCATTTCCTGTAGAAATTTGCTCCTTAAAAAGTATTTTTTCTGTTCCGGACAAAAAGGGTGTCATTTGAAAAGAAATCCATTTTTTATCCAGTCTTATATATATTTGGCTGTTGAAATAATTTGTTAATTCGGGTGAGTGAATATTAACGTCACACTGTTCAGGTACTCAAAGGCTTCTGGCGACGGACATCGTAATTTTGAACCATGATCAAGTGGCGAGGATGACACCTGAGCTGGCACCCCCTCTCCAAACTATCACACCACACCAACGGGAGGACGTTTGACCTCTCGACAGATTTAACGTGCATCGCTCCCCTACACGGCGGGTCTTCAATGATATTGGGCTTGAACTCATGACACGAAAACCACAAGTCCGATACCTTGACCACTTGGCAACCGCAGCCACTTATTCATTCGGGATTTATTATCCATCGAATAAGAGTCTTTGCCTTCATTTTAATTAGAAAAAAAGAAAACAAATTCACTAAATAGGAGTTCGGTTAATCGGGGTCCGACAGTTCGTTATCGTTAGTGTGTTTGATATGATTATTTTTTTTTCGGAATATCCCCTTTAAAATAAAGATATCACATAAACTGTAATGGCTCCTTCCTGCTATGTTTTATCTGATAGATTAAGGTAAATTTTTACAATAACTTCACAAAGCAGGAAATTTCTTTAACCTTTAATTAATTTTATAATTGTATTAGAAAACGTTAACCAGAAAGGGAAATGTTTTGGAGTTCATATCACCTTTCTTTCGTATAAATGATATATGCTTCAATATTTGCACTAATATTTATAGAAAAGGACATTAAGATATAAGGAAAACTGTTTTCATTTAAGTAATAAAAGTGGTTTTTGAGTCATTTATGATCTTACAATGGTTCTTATTTTTGATCATTTGATCTCTATTGATGATTTGATATTCTTGATCTTTATTTCACATTAACTGATTGGCTGGAAACACGTCTTTGTAGTTATCATGTGACTATGACGTCACATGAATTTAGACCATTGCATCGTCTTTTTTCTGCTGTACAGGATTTATATAACACCTATTATTATAAAATATTCTTATAAAATGGATTTAACTTTGAACGTAAGAAAACAAAAGCAATTACTACGGAAAATGAATGAATCCAAAATGATACGATTTCGATTCATTTTACTGTACTTTTCATCGTAAACTTTTCTCAGTGTATTTTCCTCTTTCTCAGATAGACAAGGAAGAGAGACAACCCATAACTCGGATTAATGTAACGTTAAGCGGTTCTTAATTGAAAAATGGGTTCATTTGCGACAATAACATTAGTCTCTGAAGGTTATACTGCTATTAATACTTTGTTAAGTTCGAATTACTGTCGTTTAACTTTCGTGTAAACAATTTATTATAAAGGCATAAAAAAAGGGAGGATTGCAACCAAAGCGAATTTTTCAATCACGATCTTTCATTCGCTCATTTTTTTTTTAAAATCGAGAAAAAAAAATTTGAAATTATTTTAAAATAAGAGTTGCAGCTATTTATCTTGCCAAAACAAGTAGATTATTTGATTAATGAAGAAAATAGGTATTTCTTTTTAAGGATTAATTTAATACAGTCGGACCACTATATAACGAAGTCGCTAAATCACAGAAAAAAAGTTCGTTATATGAAATATTCGTTATATAGCGGTTCATCTTTTAATATACTTTATATAAAACCAATAAAAAAAAAATTATAAACATTATGTTTAAAAAAATTTTCCAAACTTTTTAAAAAAAATTTATTTTTTTAAACTTTTTCCACGGGGAAAAAAAAGAAAAAGAAGGAAAACGAAAAAAAATTCACTGTTTTTCAATATTAAGAAAATAAATTTTTTAAAATTAAAAAAAAGACATTTTAAAAAAGCATACAAGTAATATTAAACATACATTATTTAATAATTTGGACACGGGGGCACGGGACAACCCACTGAGGGTGAAAGAAGATATCGAAGATGTTTCTAGTGAACTGGGCAATGGGATTAAGGGGCCCTTGGGTGAAACGTCCAGAACCCTCTATTGCCCCGTCGAGTTAGGGTCTAATAAAACCATTTCAAGATTTAGATCACCATTAAAAAAAGTTAAAAAAAAGAATAACTTGAAATTTTTCAGAAATACTTTAAAAAAAAAAGAGAAAAAATTTAATCACAAAAGAAAAGTTTTATATAAAAAATGCCTTCCAAGAAGATTTTACGAAGAAAATGGAAATGTTTAAGGTTCCGGGAAAAAGTTCCTATATAGAAAAATTCGCAATATAGAGGTTTGTTAAAAGAGGTTCGACTGTATTTCATTGGGTTCTAGGTCTAATTATGTCTGCCTGTATAAAAAAAAAGAACCCGTGATGCTGTAATAAATTTATGAGAATCGCAAAAAGTAAAGTTCGATAACCCCGTCAAGTTGGCAACCCTGATTTCGCATACATCCAGTGGCGTAGCTTCCACCGTGGGGGAAAGATACAAGGGCCAAATTTAAAAAATTAAGGGCTCCAAACCTTAGGAGCCCCAAAATGCTAAGGGGTCACCAAAAAGGCCTTAAGTAATTTGATACAGAGCCCACTCGAGACTAGATAAGCCAGTGCATGTATCGTACTAGGTCAGGGCGCATCAAGGGGTCCTGTTGGTCCGACCTCCCCAAAGCCCTCGATTTTTTTTCCGATTGATAACAATTTTAAGTATATAGTACGAAAAATTTATTTAAGTATTTATTATTAATGATTAATTTTATTAATTAATGCTAATTATTTATTCAATAATTAGTTTTTTACTGTGTTTTGTTCCAGAAAATTGACAAAATCAAAAGGAGCATGATACAAGAATAGTGAACTTTCGACCCCGGACTCCTCCCCCCCCCTTGAAAAATTCCTGTGTGCGCTACTGTACTAGGTGGATATGCAACGATGTGCTTCGTTTCATATAATGTCGCCAATACGTTTACGATAGTACATTATTGCAAGTTCTCGTAGGAAAATATAGCAACGATTGCCTGAACTTGAATCGTTGCCTGAGGAGAAAGGCGTTGTCTCATAGAAGACTTATAATAACAATCAATGGAACTAATTACTTAACTTTCCAGGAAGCTGCAGGTTTATCAAAATCTGAGGACTTTATCAATGACGCGTTGAACGATGCAGTGTATCCAGTGCAGGTTTATCCATTGGATGCTTGGGGCTCGCGCCCAGGGGCTGAAAGGGCCCAGATAAGCTGTACTTTACCAGATTTTCTGGTTATAAAAGGGGAAGGTCCAAAGGGGCCTGTAGAGCTGCGCGCATGGTCCAAAATAAGCTTAAACCTGCACTGGCTTAGCTATGCATTTAACTGAAGAGAAGCGCCAAGAACGAATTTGTGAAAAAAAAGAACAAATAAATAGAACTATATGATACACGTAAATCACAGTTTTACAATTTTAACAGTGAATAAGAACAGTTGTGTAATTTGGGGGTCGTGTAATTTGGGTAGAATAAGTCAAGGTATTACTGTTATCGATCATAATTTAATATTATTTATGAGCAAAATTTAACAATAAACTTAATCGTGAACGCGAAAAATTTTTATGTATGTGTGTGTGTGCCTTAGGATATGCATTTTATCTTCTGGATATATACATTCTTTTGCAATTCAAAAGCATTTGTGTAATAAAAATGCAGCTCTTCACTTCTGAGCTAAGCGTATTTGTTTAAAAAAACTTTAAGATGAAATAAACACGAAAGTGTGACAAATAAAGAATAATTTTTTTTTATTCAGAATACTGGAACGTTTTTCGCACACACGATCATATACTTGATTTTAAAAATTTTTTATCCTCTAGATCTTTTTATTACTCTGAGTTCTCACCTTTTTACCACCAGATGGTGTTGACGAAAGACAAATTTGTCTTCCTTTAGGCTTTTCGGCCAAACACTTCAGCTCCTCTTTTTCCGTGTTTATCATTGAGCAATATATAGGTCATTACTCTATTTTTATATATGTAAGGAATTTTCGTTAAGTTACGCAAGCGTCGGTGGTATAACGGTCAGCATAGCTGCCTTCCAAGCAGTTGACCCGGGTTCGACTCCCGGCCGACGCAGATATAACTTTTTAAATCTGAAATTTTATTTGGGAACAGAACACACTTTTAGCTCAGCATATTTCAATGGACTAAATTCATGATGGTCACATGATAACGGCAATCACGTGTTTCCCATTAATTAAAAATTGATATACTAGTTGATTAACTTATAAGTTTAGATAGCATTTTTAAAATTTGATATGATTGGGTAAAGAGTTCACGTGTTAAAATTCTTCAAACAGTTTTCAAAATTAAAAAAAATACTTATATTATACGAATACTTTTAAATTAAGTGCATTTTGCTTAACTATGTGCATTATTATATCGTTGACAAATATGTACTTTCTAAAAAAAAAGTTCCTGCAAAAAGCAAAAGTTGGCAACAGTGAAGCACATGAACTAATTGGCTGGAAACGCGTGATTATATTTATGATATAATTATGACGTCACATTAATTTATGAACTGATTGGCCGAAAACACGTGGCTCAATTATCATGTGACTATGACGTCACATGAATTTAGTCCATTCCTCTACTATTAATTCACTCTCTCTATATATATATATATGTGTGTGTATGTTTTGTTTGTTTATGTATGTATGATATTTGTATGTATTGTGTGTGTGTGTGTGTGTGTGTGTGTTTGTGTGTGTGTGTGTGTGTGTGTGTGTGTGTGTGTGTGTGTGTGTGTGTGTGTGTGTGTGTGTGTGTGTGTGTGTGTGTGTGTGTGTGTGTGTGTGTGTGTGTGTGTGTGTGTGTGTGTGTGTGTGTGTGTGTGTGTGTGTGTGTGTGTGTGTATGTTTGTATGGATGTATATATATATTCAAATTTTCAATCTTTAATAATAATTTCTATTCATCCTTTCAAGTTCAAATACATTTTTTTAAACTTGCGGTGGATGACACTAGATGTTAATACAGTTTTTTCAAATATTTTTTTTAATTCATTCATTAAATTAAAAAATGAATAAATAGTAACAAACAAAAATAATAGTCCAACAGCATATATAGAAAGAAAAACTGTTCGTTGTGCCCCTGTAGCGCTATGGATAGCGTGTTGGGCTGCTAGTCCAAGGGGTGTGGATTCGAATCTCACCTGGACGGCCTAATTTCTGAGAGAGAAGGTGATATCTTTTTTACTATACTATTTCATTAGAATAATTAAATTTTATGAATAAATAGTAACAAACACAAAAAAAATAGTCCAACACCCTATATAAAAAGGAAAATGAAAAATCGCTTTCTATTTTGTCACTTAATATTGTGATTCTGTCTCACATATGTATAGATATATTTCTATTAATTGTAACTATTTAATAAAAAGTAACTCTGAAATAAAAATTTTCTTTGTTGATTTAAATAGGAATAAATATAATTTTTTTTTATATTACTTGTTATGTTTTTACTTATGTGGCGTAACTTTAACTGAAGTATTGTTTTCAGAAAAGCCTTTTTCAGATAATTTTTATATCTCATTTCCCTAATTGAAAATTACCATCTCTTATTTCCCTTTTGTTCTTTTTAAATGTAAATTTTGTTCTATAATTAGATTTTCACATTCGCTATATGAGTGATTGGACGGAATCAAGATGGTAATGTGAGTGGTGATTTAAGGACTTACTGCTAAATATTGATATATATATATATATATATATATATATATATATATATATATATCCTTTTCTTTTTTCTTATATTAGAAAAGTCTTCCATGAATACTTTTCTTTGCTTTAATTATATGCATAAAGAGTTATTTTTGGATTTTGATACCAATCACTCTAGACTTATGACTCATGAAAATGGTTTTTCAATTAGAAAATCAAAAATATTATATCTATTGAGATATATCAATAATGTGAACTGCAGAAAAGTCGACCTTTTTTAGTTTTATGTATATACTAGCTGGTATACACCCTTTCTTCGCACGGATGAATTGAAAAATTAAACAATACAGATTGAAAAAAAAATAAATTTGGTTTTGTGAATGAGAAAACCCTTTTTTAGTTTTAAAATTAAAAAACAACAAAAACCCCTTTTTCGCCTAATTTAAAAATTAAAACCCAATTGGTTAAATTTTTTAAGGTTTTTTGCAAAAACTTAAAAAACAAAAAAAAATTTTTTTTTTTTTTATTTAAAACCCCCCGTAACTGTCTTGTGGATCGTTTTTTTCTTCCTAACCCGCCCTCTGCTCAGAAAAAAGAACCCGCTTTTTTAATGAACGTTTAAAAATAGGTCAATAATTTATATCTGGATGTTTTAATCGAAAATATTACTTTTCTGTTGTATTTTTTTTTATGTTTTGTAATATTCGCAAGCAACGGGGGTTTCCTTTCATTATAATGGCGATTAATGGAAAAACGGTGAAATGTGGGGGATAAATTCAAGGGGGATCCTTTTGGCGACCGTTTTGGGCGATTTTGGCGATTGATCGAACGGTCAAAAGTTGATATGTTTTGTAGTGCCACCGGGGGGAAGGCAAAAAAGAGAAAGCACAAAACCTTCTCCACCAAAAAAATACATATTCGTGCCAATTTTCATAGTAATTGGTTGAACGATGTTGGAGTGCAGCGAGGTCATATATACTAACATCCATTTTTATACATACAGATACCCTTTCTATTTAAAAAGATTTTTGAAATTTTTCAAGGGAACTTGTTTGGGCTACATTCTTTTTTAAAAAAATGTTTTCTATATTCAAATTTTACTGGAAAGCCGTAATCTCTTAAAATTATATTCATATGATACAATATATAAAACCTCGCCTGAATATTTGTTTGAAAAAACTTCTAAGGAATAAGAGGTATTTGGAATTATTTAATGTAAACCTTTACTGAAAAGTCGAAAAATTCCTCCTTTTTAAATTAATGCGAAAAAGGATTTTTCCGTGCCAAATTCTTCATTTTATGTTTAAATGTAAGCAGAGTTTGTTTTTAAAAAAAGTTATTTATAATTTTTTAAGAGAGAGAGAGATAAGATTTAAGTATACATGAAAAAAAGGCAAAAGAAAAGAAGAAAATAAGTATCTTGAAAAATAAGAATTTTTTTTAAAATTTGTGCAAGGTTAAAATGTTTTATGTATTTATTCTCGTAAACATACATGAAAGAATATCTAAACGCTTTTTGAAATTCAAACAAAATTGTGGGATGAGGGCTATCATTAACAGTCCACTCATTCTCCAAGGAACGAAATGATGGTGTTTACGGAAACTTAAACTTTCAATATTCAGACCCTCTCCTACAATTTAAAATACTGTCATTTTTAGTAATTCTTCTCATACTGTCGAACCTACAAGCTGTCAGACTTATTTTGGGCTATCTTTTAGAAATTAGTTCTCGAATTTTGTTTTTTTTAATATGCTTTAAATAAATGCTCTATCACAGATGTTCTTCCCAAAATGTGTGACGGGCTTTACCCCCTTTTTTCTAACAAAAAACCCTTTTTGGGAAATTTTTTGGGCCAGAAGGGCAATTTTTTCCAAAACCCAAGAAAAAGAAACGCGATTTTTCAAATTGGGAATGTGTATATATTGGAGTTTTTTAATATTCCCGTAAAGGTTCAAAGGGAAAAGGAGGTTTAATAAAAAAAAGGAGGTTCTAAGAGGGTGCCCTAGGAAGTGCTAGGGAGTTATATGAGTGTTAAGTGAAGTTCTAAGAAGGAGAGTACAAAGGGGTTGGGAAGCCCGAAGATTATCCATTTGCCGGATCAATTTGGGATCAAGATTATATTTTTGAATAAGGACGGGTACCCGTTCGCCGTGGATTGGGGGTAAGATAGATTATATTAAACTTTAAGACTAGAGGATTCTATTTGGGTTAGGGAATCACCCATAAATAAGATTCGGTGGTTTATTGGTTTTATTTGTTAGAATTGAAGTTTATGTTTCTTTAATCGGGTTTATAAGCCTCCTAGATTTGTGTTGTTTTTGCTGAATATAAATTGAGATAACAATAAACTAATTTTAGTATGGAATCTCTGAGGGGTAAATTTTTTCCCCCTAAACTTGGGTCACGTGGATGATGAAGAAATGATACCACAGCCCGTGGGCTATCACAAATATTCCTAAACAAATATTCTTCCGCAAAATGGTTTCCTCCAATGCCCTCTCTCACAGTTTAGAATACTATCATCAAGTTTTGTAATGAAATATGTTTGAAGCAAAATGTTTCCCATAGGTGTTCTCCCACGAAATATTCCCCCACAGATATTCTCCCACAAATGTTCTCTCACACACAAATCTCTCTCTTACAGTTTAGAATACTATGATTTTCAGAAAGTCTTCTACTATTGAGCCTGCAGTCTTGTAGATATATTTTGAGCTCTCTTGTTGAAATTAATAAATTTTTTGAAAAAAAAATGTTACTGGAATCTTTTTTTCTTTTGGAAGAGGACTTTGATTTCAACCTTGTCAATCGCAAAGATAAGTAATTCTTACTTATCCTTGTGATTTTTTTACTAATTTTTACTCTAATTTAATTAAGCCGAAATCGGAAATCCTTTTAAAGCTTTTATGTTATTTTTCGCATTTCACAAACTTTCTCAATCTCAAAAAATACAAACTAGTGGTTCTTTTTGAACTAATCACATAAATACTTACTACACAAACAATAAACACAAAAGAACCTTAGTAGTTAAGCTAACCAGGAAAACTTTTAATATAATCCCAGAATTTATACATCTTTTCCCCAAACATAAAAACCTTCACCGAGCCCACATATCACTATTTCCAATACCGGCTCGAAGAAATATCGTTTAAACATATTGCTCCACACGCGGCCATAAACGTCAAAAGATAAGAAAGATTTCAGAAAGCGCCACCTGATGAGATATTTATGCATCACTAAAACTGCCCTCAAAGATTAATTAACACTGAAGTAATTGTTTGTAGCCAATTAAATCTCTCTTGCACTTCAATTTCTCTACGTAAAAGAAGGGACAAAAGAAAAAAAAGGGCTTTATTTTATGTCAGCGTAATTACTAGTCGGGCCCTCATGAAGCATAGGGTGAGGGGTGGTGCTCGTATTGTTTAATTAATCCCAGGGGGTTCCCCTGAAACGATTAATAGCGACCGGAATGAGAACTTCCAGTCCTCAGCCAATCACACTTCTATCAACAGGTCTATATTTTATCTTCACTCAGAATGAAAGGTGGCAGCAAGTTCGGTATTGAGAAAGGCACCACGAAGATGGCTACTTAGGTTTAAAGAGAAGTGACTTAAATTTTTTAAAGGTTTAAGAGAGAAATTCTTACGAAAATTTGACTATAAATGCAATAAGTTTAATATTCGATGTGCTAAATTCATGACAATCATGTGATAACTGCAATCACATGTTTTCCATTGAATTCGAAACTGACATTACACGTACTTTTTCTTCTATTTGTAAAATAGAAGATAAAATTTCGAATTTCATAATTGAGTAAATGTTTAAATACCAATATTCTTCTCTCAAAAACTTTTTTAAAAATTAACAAAACAAATTCTCATACGTGTACTTTTAAACCAAGTACATTTTGTTCGTCAATGCTCGCCATTTTTGTAAGTAAATATGAATTTTGTGAAAGTAAATTTCTGTTAAAAGCAAGAGTTGGCAATAGCGAAGCGTATGAATTGATTGGTTGGAAACATGTGGTTGTTGCTATCATGTGATTATGACATCACAGGAATTTAACCCATTCCGTTTACTTTATTTATGATACTATGACACACACACTCATATATATTACTTGTTACTGAATTTTCTAGGTTTGATAAGAATTCCTTATGGAATTTTATAACATATATTGATTAATTATATTAAATCACAGTAGATGCATTGAATTTAGAGCTCAAGTATTCTCCTGTACAAATTTCCCCAATCAAGTATTCCAAGTATCAGAACTCCTGCTTCGGATTGCAAAATATTTCATTCTACTTAGATTCATTTTCTTTTTTTTTTTAACCCAATTTTGATTATTTTTTAAATTATATAAAAAATATATAAAAGGGGTTTAAAATTCTCTTCGATATTATTATCGACTGCTTTAAGCAAATAACGAATTCATTTCACTCTAATTTATCTAATTGCTTAATTTATTTGCTGATGTATTATCGTTTCTAGTTAAACTTATGTAATAAAAAAAAATTTAAAACTGCATAAAATATTCAAAATTAACTGTCCTTATTCTTCAGAATCCAAAAAATGTGAAGTTTTTAAAATATTTGTAAAATTTAAAATTATATTTCATTCAGTTTTAACAATAAAAAGTCCATTTCTTCAGATTCAATCGGTTACTGAATTTGCGAGGAAAATAATGGAATTTCCGTCCAGATTTTTTCACAATAACCAATTGATAAAAAATGTTACAAAATATCGGTTATAAATTAGTGCTTTAAAAAAATCTTATGTTCAGTTAAAAGTTTTCTAAAATAATCGAAATAAGTAATGATCCTCGTCCAGCATAAATTAGAGCATGGTTAATACGTAATGATTTAGTATTGATATATAGAGTGGGGTGCTTACTCAGGTTTCGACTTCGTCATCTGATAGTAATTCAAAATTCCCAGTCGTAATGGATGTATTAAACTGATTATTGAAGTTAGCAGAAATAGGTTGTGGAAATTGTTCCATAGATTAAAATTAAGATAGAAAAAGGGGATAAAAATTAAATAGAATAAGATTGGAAAGAAATATTGCTATCTATTAGAAGATGATGATCAATTATGATAATTTAAAAAAGAGCAACAGAAACAATTGGTTGCTTAATATTTGAAAAATTTATTAAAATATAAAAATCAATACCTCAATTTTTTTTTATTTCTGAAAAATAGCTAATACTTTTAATACAGTTTCACCATGATATTTAGCAATTTATTTTACATTTTATAATTTTCTCATTATTTCAAAAAATCTTTTGGAAAAAATTATTCCATTACTTTTTTTTTTGAGTTCTGACATTATGAAGCTGTATAACACAAGAAAATACTAAATAAAGTCATTAACTAAATTTGAATATTTTCGATTATAGAATTTTTTTTCTTTAATATATTTTCTTTTATGGAATATATAATTTTTATAATTAGTTTTCTAATTTCCAACACTTTTACAACATTTTATTCATATTTTTCTTTCCTTTTTAATCTAACTTTATGCAAAAACATGAACTATACTTCTCTATCCATTCTCTCTCTCTTTTTTTTTTTATTTCCTTAAAATTTACATAAAAATGGATTTGCCTGATTCATTAGACAAGCTCTCCAACTTTTTATACTTTGAAATAAAAAGAGAAAAATTAATCGATATTTTTTTACAATTAATTAATTTATTTATTTTTGCAAATAATTATTCATTCTTGATATTTCGAAACAATCTCATTCAATTTTTGTTTTCATTTACAAATTCTATTTTATTTTCCTTTCCATACAAAAAAAATAAAAATTACACATTTTTTTTTTTTTTATTACTATTCTGAATATTAAAGGGTATGTTCACTGTATCCGTGTAACAAATAATCATCTTAACTATTTTTTTTCCGAATCTCATTATAATTCCTCGTAATAAACAAGATATGGAATGAAATTGACAAGTGATATTGCCGATATACGTATAATATTACTTGTAAAACTTGTCGAATGTTAAGAATTTAGAATCCGTTGAAATATTCTTATGTGATACAAGTTTACAGTCAAAAACTGAATTAAAATTTCTTTCAAACAAAAACCTAGTGCTTCTAAATTTTTTAAAATAAAGGGCCCCAAATTTAAAAAACCCCAGTTT
Organism: Trichonephila inaurata madagascariensis; assembly: GCA_019973955.1. Lineage (NCBI taxonomy): Eukaryota > Metazoa > Arthropoda > Arachnida > Araneae > Nephilidae > Trichonephila > Trichonephila inaurata. Next base: position 29,753 of record BMAV01012426.1, on the reverse strand, counting down.
TATCCACCCCCCCCCACAAAAACAATGTATTGAATTCAATAATACTATATTTTGACATTAAAGTTGCAATACGACTTTTTCTTAAGCGCCACCGGCGTATATAAACGTCTCGCTCATAGGAAGCGTTAATTGCCCCGAACGTACATATACGCCTTTCCACAACATACGATTTTTTCTGAGTACTACTATCCATAAAATCATTCCGAAGGCTTTGGAATGCAACAAATGGACCTTGATAGAGATTGCGAAGGTTTTATTTATTTATTCCTTATATATTCCTCCCCCAAATATATCACTTAAGCTCGCCTACGTGGAAAAAGGTGGCATCGGAGAGCGAATCGCATAACTTTTAATCGGCAGTCAAGGGATTAATTATAAACCGTTTTAATTATCAAGATAAGTGTTATTTTTTGCGTATAATTTTATATATGACAAGCCCATGGGGTCACTTGTAATTATTAAACTATCTCTTAACTTAGTATAGTTAAATAATTATAAAATACATTGTGCAGTGAGTGAGTGAATATTACGTCGCACTGTTCAGCTGCACGAGGGCTTTATACATTGTACAGTACTAATACATTTACAAGTGTATTATATCAGTGCAAATATTAATTTTATTCTTTATAATATCAGAATGTATTTTGTTTGTTTACCTTCAGTAAACATAATTTTTTAAAGAAAATCTTTTGTTCTCGATTTTTCAATATGCTCGCCCCCACGCCTAGTAGAGTTATCATGCCTCCTTAGGGGAGCGCTCCCCACATTTAGAGAAACGCTGAATAAACTCTTAATATGTGTATATATATATTTGGTAGAAAAAATAAGTAGAAAACTTACTTATATAACGCACTCTTCATATATAGTTGTATGAAATATCTGCTACGTTTGCAAAGCTTTTCATAAAAGCATTTCCAATTTTGTTGAAGAACATCACAGAACCTCACACAGTACTCGCCTTTCCTTAACCCCACAACAAACCCCAGTATAATACACATCTTGAATGACATCTATAAAGAGATAAGTGCTTTTCACTCACTTAGTGAACATCCAATTATAACAGATATAAAAAAAAATAGTAATAACAGGGATTCGTGAGTGATATTTGATGTCACAGCATCACTGTGACACATGCTTATCGCTTCTTATCATTTTGGTGTCATTTTTAAATTACCTTTTCTTCAAATATATCCCTCAAAATATATATTCAACTCCCTTCAATACTCTCAGTTGTCACACAAACGGCTTTGTACTCAATATTATGTGTCACAGAAGTTCTATAAGTTTGACGTGGATTGAAATGGAATAATATTTTAAATGTAAATTGCATCTTGAAGGAACGTATAATTATAAATGCGATAATAACCGGACACGTCTGTAATGATTGTGAGAAGTCCAAGTAATAAAATCCGAGGAAAAAGGAATACAAAAGTACGTTGTAACTGTCACTGTGATGTAAGGATAAATACAGTTGATTTTTCAGTGACAAAATAATTCATGGTTTTTGACATTACTATTCTTCTTTAATTAGTATATTTCTGAAATAAGTTACAGGTATAGGGATTGGAAACTAATTTATGATGATTAAGCTAGGTTTTAGCAGTATATTACACAAAGAAGAAATTTAAAATTTTGAAATATAATTCAAAAGGAATTTTCGTGATGTCTCAAATCCTAGCAGGTGGTTATCTTCAGTGTGATTTTTAAACGTATAATTATTTATATGCTACAAAGCCAACATTTACATAATCTTTGGGCATTCATCTTCGAAGTAATTGGTGAATGATTGGACACATTACAATTCAATGCGTTTTTTATTGTCAACAAATTTAATAGTGGTCTGAAGGTGACGTTCGGAATCGTGATTTTGAAAAACCGTATAAATGAATAATTTTTTGATATTTAGTGTCAGTTAAATCAGTATGTACATATAAAACAGTTTTCAGAATATAATTACAGTAAAAAAATTATTTAAATGCTATTTTTTGTCGAAAAGTGGAGAAAGAATAACATATTTTCAAGACATACTTTTATGAAAAAGGCTTCCATAATAATAATATTTTGGCTATATATAGCTAAGACATTTCTACTGAACTCGAACAAGGATTTTTAAAAAATAACATTATTTCCAGACTTACGATCAATTGAAATAACAACTGGGGTTTCTTATTAAAATATCTACTCTGATATATGAACCGTTTTCTTTGCAAGTGGGGTACAAGTCTTTTTTATATTACTATATGGAGATATTTACCACTCTCAAAGTAATCATATTTGTAATTTCATAAGCTATGACAATTTATATTGACAAAATGATGAAAATTTAGAAGAATTTCTTTGGGAACTGTTCATAGAAAAAAAAAAAAAAAAAGCTCATAGCAGATTGCATTCAATGTTATAACAACTGACTTTTTGTCAAGACTGGACTTGCACCACTTTCAAAGAAAACGGCTCGTATATTAAAATATTAATGAATCAACTTCTATTTTTATATTTTAAAAATATTGCGACAAAAGATCTCAGCTGAAAAATCAAAATATTATTATAGAAGCATTTTTTATGAAAGAAAAATATTTTGAAAATATTTCATATTTTCTTCATTTTACGCCAAAAAAAATTGCATTTAAATGTATTTTTATATCAATAATATTCTTATAATGTCCACGCTTTTGCAAAAGCATGGTTCCGAACGCAGTCAGACATGTTAGCGCTGAAGCAAAGTAATACCTAAGTAATTAAAATACTTCTTTAAATCAAATTATTTATACCTTATGATATAAGTATACATCTAATAAAACAAGACAAAAAAATATGTTACTTGCGACACCACATGTGGTAGCACACGATACATTGATGCAAAATCAAGAAAAAGGTGGTACCAATTCGAATGTACTCCTGGTCACATAAATTTGATGTCAGTCATTTATAGTTTAATATGATGCTTCTGTGATTAACACACAAGCAATCTTGTACCATAATTCTACCATTACAACATAGAAATTTTGTGTCGTAAAATATTTAATTAGATCTGGGTAGTATTTTGAAAAAGAAGGATTTGTATTCATTTTAGAATATACTTATTAATTCAGTACATTTAAAAGCAATTTTATAAAATCTCCAACAATATTTACAGCCAATGGAAAAATTCATGACGGTCACATGATAAATATAATCACGTGTTTTCTGTATAATTTAAAGCTGACATGAGACCTGTACTTGTCTAACGATAAAAAATTTAGATAAAATTTCAAGTTTGATAATAGGGTGAGGATGTTCAAATATTATGATTCTTCAAAAAGTTTTTAAAATTAAGAAAAAAATATCAAGTGCATTGTATTTACCTATCTGCGTTACTATTGATGAAAAATATGCACTTTTAAAAGAAAGTTTCCATAAAATGTAAAAGTTGGTAACGGTGAAGCGAATGAGCTGGTTAGCTGGAAACACATGATAGCATTTATCATGTGACTGTGACGTCACATGAATTTAATTCATTTTATTAATTTGAGAGATATTTTGATCTTTTAAAATAAAATTATCTGTTCTTGAATAATTGCAAAAGAAATAAATTATACAGTTGGACCTTTATTTTGCGAATTTCTCCATTTTACAAACTTTTTCCTGAAACCAAGCACATAAAGTATATTGAAAATGAATCTCTGCTTTACGAATTTTACATGTAACGAACTTTTTTTCTGGACTTCGCTAAAAAGATGTCCAATTGTAATTTACTGACAGCGGTTTAAAGGCAACGCCGTACGTAATCACCGTATTTTGAAAAAGATCCTAATAAATATTATCAGAATCTATATTGGGAGACAAAAAAGGAAAATATCTTCCTGGAGATTTTCGATTTTGAATTGCCTTACATTCTGAGTCAATTAATTCTCATGACGTTTAGATAAATAATCCTGAAGTAAGATTCAGGTATATCCTCTTGGTTTTCAACATCTCATTTTGCGTCTGGTTCCGTTCTGCATAATATGTTATCCTAAACAGAGCGATCACGAGTAAAACGAAGCAAGAAAAAAAAAAATTGGAATATCTTCATCTGCGCGAGTCGAAATGGAACAATTTTCAAGAGCCAGCTTAGGATTCAGGAGCAGTACTCATGATTAATGCTGCAGCGATTAATATTATCAAAGCAGCAGCGCCTACTACAGAAATCGCAATAGAAATTAATAGCGCCTCTACGCCCACAGTGAAGTTGTTGCCGCCTAGTTACCGATTGCAACTCTTTTTTCGCATCGATTTCTTCAGGGGGTTGAATCCGTTTGGGTGAGATGTTGATTGAGGGCTGCATGACAGTAAAAATGAGTTTTTGTTATGGGATGCCGGCGAAAAGAAAAATTCGCGATAAAAAAACTATGGTTATTATACTAAAATGTGTGTGTGTGTGTGTGTGTGTGTGTGTGTGTGTGTGTGTGTGTGTGTGTGTGTGTGTGTGTGTGTGTGTGTGTGTGTGTGTGTGTGTGTGTGTGTGTGTGTGTGTGTGTGTGTGTGTGTGTGTGTGTGTGTGTGTGTGTGTGTGTGTGTGTGTGTGTGTGTGTGTGTGTGTGTGTGTGTGTGTGTGTGTGTGTGTGTGTGTGTTGTTCTTTAATAAATAACCATATAATTAGTTAATTGTTAAACCTATCATTCTCAAAAACAAAGTGTTCGTTCTCGTCTAATACAAGTTTTCTTTATAGATATCAAAATCATATTTCAGCCACCCATCCGGTACAGTGGTTAGTGGCGCTGACTGCTGTGTCGTAGGGCCTGGGTTCGAATCCTTGAAAGCATGGGTGTTTGTAAATGTACTACTCTAAATAGCCGTCGAGCCGCAAGTCCTCTCGTGAGGTTGAAGGAAGAAAGGTGGGAGTCCTCTGACCCCTCCCCCCCAGGAAGTTCTTCCTCCAAACTGGGGTGGAACCCAGCTAAATCGTACTGCTACCTGTGTGGTGCTCAAAGTTACGGCTAACGACAAGAAAATTCTTGCCACAGTGAATTTCGTGGGCCAAGATCTGATGTTACTGTCGATCAGGCGGCATAAGTAACAACAGAATATATTTCAACCACTATCCTCTTTTTTTAAAAAAAAAAAATCAGGATCTTACGATCAATACTAAAAACTTTATTGCATGGGTCATGAAGAAAAGCATGAAGTTTGCAATATAGCATTAATTTTTATCGTGTTCCTTTAATTAGCCTGTATATGTGTGTGCGACGATTTCCCTGAAATTAAAACATTTTATTTTTATAATCTTTATTTTGCTGCAATTATTGAATAGATGAGGAAACATTTGGATTCCACACACACACAGTAAGGGGCAAAACAAACACCACAAACATACATAGATATGGACAAAGACAAAAGCGTTCTCTTTGTTAGATCCGTAAATCTCAACTTAAATTATTTCCTCAACCGGAAGCTTTGTGAATAATATGATTTTCGTTACTGAATACCGTGACTGGCCAGAATAATTGGATGATGCAATATTGCATCATTTTATTTTGAAATGTGCCGATGTGGCAATTTGTAAAGAGATAAAATAGTTTTTTTTTTCTAATGGCTTGCGGATTGATGTTTTACCATTGCAAACCTAGTACATTCCCCGGAAGCTGGTATCTCTATTTAGTGCGGCACCCTATAGGCGGATACCAATCGCAATCACCCCAGGAAATTTTAACGCCCACAGGTAATTTCTCCCTAGAGACAGGCACCTGAGCTCTGACGATTCGAACCTGCACTAGGATTTAATTTTGCCGACAGCACCCAAGCCAAAAAGGCACTCTAGGGATCTTTTACATGCCGTATAATCATACGACATGGACGTTGTCGATTTTCTGCATCATGAAAACTCATAGACTTGGGCTGAGGTCGAACCCGCAACTTTGGGTGCAGAAGGCCAGGGACAAACCAACCATGACACCCAGCCGGCAAGATAAAATAGTACTTGAAAAAATATTTCCTATTAGGCAGGTAAACTAAAGAAATGAATCACCATACGATGTCTTAGAGCACATGTTCTCAATGGGGCTGATAACGCCCCCTTGTGGGCGTTTGGAGCTTTCTGTGAGGCACTAAAAGAAACAGAGTAAATTAGGGGGTGTTGAGATGGTATGGAGGGACATGGGCAGATTAACCAAATATAGTCTAAAAAAACTAAAAAACACGCTGATTATGTACTAGCAAAAGTAAACTTTAATACTGCTTACCTTATGTTGATTGTATGTATTTAAAATTTAAATACATAAAATTCACATTAGGTAGGTTCATTCCAGTTAGAAGAACTAATAGTACTGTGACGACAAATGAGGAATTCAAAATTAAATTCAAGGTGGCTACCAAGAATTTTGGCTGCAGAAGTTGATTTCGCAACTGTACACTGGATTATGTGGTTGATTGTTGAACATTTCTGATAGAATTCCCATCTTCATATTTACCAGAATGTGGATTAGTGCTGTAGCAACATTAGTAACCAAAAAGAGAAATCGGCTCCATGTTACAACTTACGGTTGTTTTTAAGTAAAATCGAGCCTGATATTAACAAACTCCTTAAAGTGCATCAAATTCATTCTTCTCATTAGTTAAGTTAGAAATTTGATGTTTTTAAATGCTGACAAAAATACTTTTCAAGCAGTCTGTGAGCAGTAGGAAAAATGTTTCGTCGACAGCATTTCCTTTCATACATAATCCAAGAAATATAATTAAATATGTTATCCCGTAATTAACGTGCGATTCTTCAAAGGATGAAACTGTCAATTTATTTATTTAGAAAGCAATAGTTTATTACAGATCACTTCGTATCATCAAAACCCCTGCCAGTCCTTGTAACAAGTAAGCTAAAACTTTTATTCCTCTTTTTTAAATAAAGAAGAAATTCAGAAGCGTTTCACAATTCCAACAGTATTCTATCTACAAAAAATATATATAATATTACACATTTAAATATATTATTGGCAATAGCTATTTCAGATTTGCAAGTAAAAAATTTGAGGGCTTTAGGGAAAAAAACCTAAATCAAAAAAATATATTCTATTAGTTATAGAATATCTTTTAAAATTTAACTCTTGTTTTCGCCATGCATTATGTACGCTCTTATTTCTCCGGAATGGGAGGGGGCAGTATCGAAATATTCACTAGAAAAGGGGGCACCAGATAAAAAAAGGTTGGGAACCTATGTCTTAGAGGGCTCAAATTTAAATAGTGAATTATTACATATAACTATATCCTTACAAAAAACCGTCCAGGGCTTTAAATTAGTGCTTCTCAAACTTTCAATACTCATGACCCAATATTCAATCATCATTTTCATCACGCCTCCCTCCTTACAATAACAAATAACAATGTATTGTGTGTGTGAATTCAATAATACTAAGCATTCGCGTTGGTTCGTAATACTTCATAGTGAGCTTTGTTATTTTGAACTAAAATCCAAGTCGTTTTGATCGGTGGCGTGTCCAAAATATTGTGTCGTGTGCCATCAATGGCACGCGTGCCATTGGTTTGCCATCCCTGACCTTGGATCTCAACATCTATGAGTATTAGTGTTGGTCATGTGTTTACTAAAGTTTAAAAAAAAAAAAAACAGCGTCGTTGTCAAAGAGGCGGCTGCAAAGGATAACCAGAAACTTGCTGTGGCAAATGTAACAAAACACTACGTCAGGCTTGCTTTGGACCTTTTCACCAAGATTAGAGTGAAATTCAACTGAAAAGTGGAATATATTGCAAAAAAGAAAAGTATTCTTCAAATAAAGTAAAATTTTGTACACGGAAGTCGCTTTTTATCATTGAAGAGAGCACTGTTGTTGTTTCTTATGCCACCTGATCTCCAATGCGTAAGATCCAGGCCCACAAAATTCATCATGGTATGATGAATTTCGTGTAGATGTACGCCTGTCGTTCACCGTAGCCTTGAGCACCATACGGGTGACAGTACGATTTAGCTCGGTTCCACCCCAATTTAGAAGGAGAACACCCTGGGGGTGGGGTTCAGGGCCTCCCACCTCTCTTCCCCTTCCTCCAACTTCACGAGAGGACTTGCGGCTCTATGGCTATTTAAAGTAATTTCAAGTTATTCTCTCTTTAACACAATCAATGGTGGTCATAAACCTTGAACTGGTTTTAGTAGATCCTAACTCGCCGAGAGCAATAGAGTTCTTGACGCTTCATCCAAGAAGTGCAACCCTTGATCTCCATTGCCCAGTTCACTAGAAACATCTTCGATATCCTCTTTTACCCTCAGTGGAGCTGTCTCGTGTCCCCGTGTTCTAATTATAAAATAATATGTGTTAAATATTACGCTTATATGCTTTAAATTATAAAATAACCTTAAAATTCATTAATTTTAGCATAAAATTATTTTCTTAATATTGAAAATACGGTGAATTCTTCGACATTTTTTTTTCTTGTATTCATTGCAGTTTTTCATTCTTTTTTGATGGGTAAGATATTATAAAATAAACATATATTAAAATTTAAATAAAGATGTGAATAGTTACTTTTTTTAATACATAGCGTTTATGAATTTAAAATTTGTTTTATGTGGTTTATAAAGTATATTAAAAGATGAACCTCTATATAACGAACTTTTTTCCGGGATTTAGCGACTTCATTATATAGAGGTCCGACTGCATATAAGATATTTTCCGGTTCTGAGACAAAAAAGGCAATTTTCTTCCGATATTATATTAACAAACAAATTTGTAAAATTATCAAGTTATGAAACTTAGTAAAAAAATTATTATATTTTGTTAAAATTAAAATCCTTCCTCTCTGAGCTCTGTGGGGGAGGGTGGGGGTAGAGTTGATTAACTACAATAGCATTTGCGTATGTGCAACCCCGCAGCCCCCGCATCACGGGAGGCAGGGTTCTACGAGGCCCAAGGCCTGACTGCCGCCCAGTACCTATCCTTTGCTAAATCCAACTTGGGGGCCTAAGACCTGACTTTGCAGGCAGTGGCGTAGCGTGGGGAGTGATGAGCGAGCCATGGCCCCGGGCGGTGGCAAGCACCGCGATATTTAAATTTAAAAATATTTCAAACTCCAAATCGTGCCCGCGTTACGAAACTAACAGAAACGAGTGAAAGCTTTAATACACGTACAGATGCAGGAAGTTTATTAGTCGCTATACAATCGTTTTCGTTTTTATGTTACTTGGGTTTCTGGCAACCGGTACTGTGAGAAGTCAATGATGCTCACAATTATTTGCAAACAGTGAGACTAAATATCCATCAATGTGCTAAAAAATACGTGCTTTACAGACAGTATTAGCAGCAAAACGAGAGGAATTCGTGGATGACGCTTTAATATATGCTAAAAGTTTATGTGAAGGGCTTGAAATTTCTTTTGAACCCCCAAGACGAATCAGGAGGAAGCACATATTTGGCAACGGAAGTAAAGATGCTCAGTTATCGTACGAAGATGATTTAAGGCGAACAATGTTTTCTTCTATAGACAGAGTAACTGCTGAAATTCGAGAAAGATCCAATAGTTGCAGAATCTAGCTCAAAAATATGCTTTTTTAAGACCTGAAGTGGTATTGAGCATGGATGAACTTAACTTAGATCAAGCTCCTCATTAATGTCTTGATAAGAATTCCAACTTGATCGAGTTCGTCTACAAGCTTTCGTAGCTGTAACAGACCCTGGCTGTAAAAAAGAACACATTAGGTCCGGCTCTCTGGGTTTATTTAAATATATTATTGAGTCCAAACTTGAAGATGGCTTTTATATGAAAAAATCAATTTTTAAAATTTTTGTCTGTCTGTCTCTCTGTATGTTCTGACTAATCTCTGAAACGGCTGGACCAATTTTGACGGAACTTTCAAGGGCAGATTGCTAATGTTTTAAGGAGGAAGTTAGGCTATTTTTATTTTAGAAAAAAAAATAGAATTCCGCGAAAATAAAATTAAACCAATGAAATAGTGAACAATATCCGATTCAAATAGGGATTATTTATTTCAATAAGAATTATTTTTATTCAATAGGGGTTGTTTTATTTCGCGAGCTTTCTGTCTCAACGATTTCTAGCAGTTATATCAAACTTTTTTGTTTGATTAGGTTGCTGCCCCTCGCGACATTTCCCGTTCATGTTCTTTGATCCTAATGATTTTACAGTCCTCACCCCGTCGACAGTGTCAAAGGTCATGCGTCCCTTTCACCCCTTGCTTGCGGCTGCGTTTGTGTTCGTTTCACCCTTCTGCAACTGAGACCTGTTTTGATCGTAATGAGAAAATAGTCCTCACCCCATTGACAGTGTTATCGTTCCTCAGCAAAAAACAAAGCAAAAAAAAGAAAAGAAACATCGATCCACAAAGTAGAAGAATGACATTATACTTATAGCATAGGTATTTCTTTACGTGGAATACATAATTATTAAGTTTCCGTAAACTCTGCGTATTGAATAAACGCTTTTTTGTTAAATTCCACGTGAACAAAGTCTCGGGTAACAGCTATTTAACATAAAATAAATGCATGAGAAGGTAATATTAACGTATTACACATCCAGTTATAAATTATTTATACTATTTTAAGCGTTTATCACTCAAAATTTGTAACAATGTGTTACTTTTGCTGAGCAGAAGGAAGGTGCTATCAAAAATCAACCCGCAAGAGAGTTACGGAGGTTATAAATTTAAAAAAAAATCTTTTATCAGCTATTAGAGGAACAGGCTTAAAATTTAGCAGACATGGGGTTTTGTTCAGCTGAGATAAGCAAGAAGCTTTTTTTTTGTTGTTGTTTTGTTGTTTAATTTACAATTCAAGTAAAGTTAACTCATTAAAAACTTCTTTATCCTTCACTCTGTATTGTTTAATTTTTCAATTCACCGAGCGAAGAACGGGTTTACCAGCTAGTAAGTTAAGTATATTTTAAGTTATAGCTACTTTTATAGTTTATTATATTTCAAGTGGTAACAGTAGTTAATTTCATGGATTTATAAAAATTCGTTCTGTTGCAAATTCCCTTTTTTTCCACATCAGTGATGCATAAGAATACCTTTTAAACCAATTATAAATTGTTAGCTATTTTCAGCTATAGATGGCAGCACATTATAAATAAAATTGCAATAGCACATAATAAATAAAATTGTTTTTATACGCTTATAAGCTCCTTCTTTCCGGGTGCAGGCTAGAGCAGTGGTTACTTCGAACCAAGAATTCCCCCCATCCACTGACGCAGTCTTGCGCTTTTGCTGTTCTTTGTCACTGTCTTATTTTTCCAATTGTTAACTAATTAATTATTATTTTCTCGAAGTTTAAAATATCATTAATTTTAGAAGCTGGCTCTTTTCAGTTATATTTCACGTTTCGTTCGGACTCAGAGAAGGCGGGTTCGAATCTGCATGATGGTGTTGCGTATGATATATATAGAACATAATTTTTATTCAAAATTGAAGTGCAAAATTAGACATTTCTTCCAAAAATTTAACTGGATTTTGTATTATAACATATAAATACACGATAATGCAAGGATTTATTAATTTGAATAGAATGAAGGTTTCATTGTTAAAATTTCGTAATTTGGCATGAGATTCATATAATACATGTAGATTTGTTTATAGTTAACGTACTTACTTTACATTGCTATACAGACGTATATAATTATTCATAATAATGTCAGAAGTTATGCACTAATAAATACTCCAATAAAATAAATATCTTAGCGCTAGGAGAGGATTTTCCCCCAGGTATTTAAAAACCTTATTAAGTACTAGAAATTTATCCCCTTTTTTTTCATTTTAAATAGGAAAAAAATTCAAAGCAACTTAAAATAAATTGAACATTTTTTATCTTTAAAACTATTATATTAGAAATTCTCTTGCAAACTTATCAAGAACAACATAAATACAGAAGGGAAATAATACCCCCTTTTTTGATGATCTAAATTTTACTTTAGATTCATTGGAACCTTTCTTCAAATGATTTTGCATAAATTTTGTCCAATTACTTATGTCGTCTAATTTAAAGACGAGAGGAGTTTTATAATTAAACATTTCTAACTCTTTCTGAACTATAGATGGCAGCACGCTTGATAGAAATGAAATGCAGAATCAGCCATTGTGGTTGGCGCAATTTTAAAAAGTTGCTAATTTAACGTATTCTAGAAGTAGCAACTCTTTCTTGAAGACGTAATGCGAGAGCGCGACATAATTCAAGATGAGGGAAAAGTAAAATTATCACAACAGAAAAAAATTGTAAAGTTTCTAAAACCGGAAATTGTGTTGAAAAATTAAAGTACTTTATAAAACTTAAAATCCTAATTGAAAAATTTAGTAGAAAAATTAATTATAGCTAATTAATTAAAATTACTTAATTAAAACTAAAAAATTAAAATACATTATTTTCAAAACCATTATTAACTGCGTTTTTACCCTTCCTTTCTCTCAATGTCATGCTTTTCCCACATTTCGAATACACTGTTCTAACACAGCTTTCGTTCCTAAAGCAGGCAACATAGCAAAAAACTTTCAGAATACTCAGCCTATTTCAACATACATTCATTCACATTTGCAGCAATACTAATATCATTAATGGCCGTCGTGAATATCTGTAAAAATTTATTTGAAGAAAAAAGAATTTACCTTGAATAAACGTATCCACACCGGAAAACGAAGCCAAAAAAACAAGCTGTGAAATATTCCTCAAAATGTTCCACGAAAAGAAGGCGCAAAAACGTGAGCTAATAAGTCAAATGAGAATGCAAACTGTGGAAATGTTTAGTTTGAGAAGAAATCAAATTAAAATCGTCTGCATAAATATTAACCAATAAAAAATTAATTTTGTATACCAAAATAATAATAATAAATAATATGCACAGCAATTAGAAAAATAATATTTTACAGAATAAAAAAAATAAAAAAAGAATAAAATTACAAAATTTTTAAAATAATAAATAAAGATAATGCCAGCAACTACAGAACCTACAAAATTATTCAAATCAAAAAACGTACTGGGCTTGCGCATATACGCCGATACGATTTCTCCTTCACAGATGCTAAATCGGTACGGTTACTATACTTGGCGCGTTTATCAATTTCAGCAATAGGACAAAATAAATCGCGCCAATCAGTGGCTGGTTCTACAATTTTGCCGGAAAGAAACATAATAAACATAAATAAAGAGAAGAAATTCCACCCATTTTTTGTTAATCCTGATTTTTTGCTTAAAATTCGTTTGAACTCTTTTGCAAATGATTTTCTGAATCACTTCTGTAGTCTAATTTAAAATAACAGGAGCTTTATAATTGAACATTTTTAACTCTTCCTGAACTATAGATGGCAGCACATTAATAAGAAGCGGAACACACACACACATTTTTCAAACAGAAAAAATACCTCAATTTTTATAAATATTTGTGACATAGTAATTCATGCATTTGTTTATAATATGGTGCTTTTAAAATTTAAAAATATTTCATAAATAATTAACTTTTCCTTTTAACATGTAAAGGGATAGCTCATTTAGCATTACCGTATAGGAAAAAAATGCAAGACACATTTTATAAAAGAAAAAATGTGTCAAAAACTCGGATAAAAATGAATAGTATGATAAAATAAGTGATTCTCTACAGGATAGTGTAGCCAGAACATAATATTAATGTTTGAGTACTTTTATATCTGAAAAAATATTTCGAATTCGGCTCTATTCTTCAACATTAGCCTGCAGCTCATGTGCCACTGGCACACTGGCATGGCGGATTTAGCTTTTCTCACTGATATCAGGAGATATTTAAATAATTTAAATTAAAAATTTCAGTCAAAATATTGTATTTTTCTTACCCCAGTTGGTTATTTATCTTCTTTTGAAAACAAACTTTTAATTTGTTTTGTCTCGATTTCGGAGAAAATAGATTAACACACATTTCACATTTATGCAGAAACTATCAATGAAATTGAATAATGCTCCGAGCTATGATAGATTTTAAAATTTAATATCCATTTTGCAGGATTCATTCAGTGATTCAACGATTTTAAAGATGATAAAAAAAAATGATCGTTTCACAAATCCCTTTCCAATTTTTCTGCAAGACGTTAAATGTTCCCCATCTGAATTCTTAATCGAAATTTTTGCTTAGAGAATCATACTTCACTAAAAAGCAAAAATGAAAAACTTATTTCAAATGTAAGTGATCCGAAGTATGTTAAATTTTGGAAAACTGTACTAACCAGCAATTTTTCAAATTTACACGATTTGTGGCTGTTAGATACAGGGACCTTTTAAAGCATGGGCCAACTGGGCCCAAGGCCTCGTTTCGTTCTCGACTCGATCTTAATAAGATCATGATCCGGATAATTTTAATGTTCAAATATTTTTTCCGTGCGTATTCTCCGAAAAACAGGGAATTTCAAACTGCATGTCAACTGGCGAAAGCGGTAAAACTGTATTATTTTGTGGTGAACGTTGTCCCTGTCTAAGCCTAGGTATAATACCATAAACAATCATTCAACTCATTTAGTCCAAAAGCGGCCATCGGTCGAGACGGTTTGTGCCTAGAGATTGTGAGTCGTGCACATTTATTTGTTTAAAATTACCGTTTGAACGGGTATTTGATGAAGCATGCTATATTCTGTCTACTTTTAAAGATATCAGGTAAGGCCTACTTTTGCATAGGGGCCTAGGACCTCACAAGATTTCTCTGGGCCCAAGGCCTCACATAGTCTTAAGACATCCCTGGTCAGATATTTAATTTAACGGATCACATAGTTAATGCAAATTATCTAGCTAATTTGCGGTTAAACCGATTTCTGCACTTACGTGGTAACATATATAACAGAGATGGCGAACCTTTTTGTGAGACGTGGGTCAAATTTCGTTCATATTTTTTTTTAGTACTAGCGAGTGGGTCACTAATGCCCATTTGCCCCAGAATTAAGCTAAAATTTTTTAGCTATTTTTAAAACAAAACATCTTTAAAATTCATTTGGCTTAACGGGTAAAAAAGGACGTTATGGAAGTCTTTTTCTACAAACATAACTGAACTTAACCCTACAAAAGTGTATTTTATCTAAAGAAAATGCTTGACTTATGATTATTTGTTTTGGTTTTCGATTTTTTTTCAACCAACAAAATGTGATTAAAATCATAAACTTTATTATTTGATATTTTGTAAACACTTTTGCTATACATTTGTTGCCATTTGCGAGACTTTGGAACTGTAATGATCAAACTAAAGGTTACAGTCAGCATTTAAAATGCTTTTGTGTTAATGTGCTTGAAAAAATTTGATTAGAATATAAATAATCCACACACCACCCGCGAAAACAAACAAGTGGTTGTCTAGCAATCATGGGTCAGTTAAAAAGCTTACGTGGGTCAGTGTCTGACCCACGGGTCATAGGTTCGCCATCACTGATATATAAGTAACAGGATTCAAAAGTTCCTAGACTGAGTCTATAACGTGAAAATTTTTTGCACTAAAATTACTATGATAACGTTTCTGTGTTACTGCATCCTTCCCCTTTTCTAAAAATTGTTTGTCCCAATTCACGGGTGGTGCTTGCCTCGGTGTCTTATTTTGTAGGAAGGCAGGAAAGTGTCGAAGACGACGGACGCTCTGGATGTCCGCAGACATCCGCACCGCTGAGAACATCGAAAAGGTGGTACATAAGAAGAGGCTACAAACAGTAGCTCAAACAGCAGAATCAGTTAGAATATCCAAGGCCATATGTCAACAGATACTAGCTAAGGAACTTTACATGCATAGGGTGTGACAACGCATCGTTCCCCAAATGTTAAATGACCAAAAAATCAATTCGAATAGAAATGACGGGAGGCTTAATTTTGGCTGTTTGCAAAGATCCTTCCCTACTTGGTAGAATTGTTACTGGAGGCGAGAGATGGTCGATGCGGGTCGATAAAAACATGAGAGCATCTGCAACTTGGGAATCACCACAATCTCCATCCAAGCAGAAATTTCGCCAAGATCATCACTCTAAATGGATGATCATGTTCGAGGTGTTCTTCGATATTCAAGGCATTGTGCATCTGGAATTTATCCCTGAAAGAAGTACCGCAAACATAAAACTTTAGGTAGACATCCTGTGTTGTTTGCGTACCTCGATCCAAAAGAAAAGACCAAATTTGTGGGCTGAGTAATCATGGGTGCTTTACATGAAACGCTCCTACGCACTGATCCCTCCTCGTTGCTGACTTTCTTCAAAAACCGAAAACAACTCTTTTGCCGCGTCCTCTTTATTCCCCTGATCTCACCCCCGGCCACTTCAGCCTATTTCCTAAACCGGCACGTCGCTTGTAGGGTCGTCGATTTCAATCTGCAGATGAAATTAAAAGTGCAGCGCAAGCTGAATTAAAAGACATGGCTAAAAATGGATTCCAGTGATACTTTGACTTTCTTTACAAGTGATGGCAAAAGTATGTTGTTGCTTAAGGGTCTAATTTCGATGGAGGATGTGCTTCAGCAATTTAACTTATAATATTTTTGATGTGTAACATCTTTCCTCTCGGTTGCTGGATATTTGTTGGGAGTGATTTCGTGAAAAGGGACGGATGTGTGTAACAGGATGTGACGTAAGCGCGCGCTACTTGATTTGACCAATGAGAGTGCGTGGCTGCGTCTTTTCGCTACCCTCGCATGGGGTGGTCCAACTGTAGTAGCCATCCAGCACTCGAGCGCTTGACTCTAAATCCGTTAGTCACGATATTGGGGGACATAAGTGCGGCAGAATGCTTATTTGAAAATGGACAAACAGTGATTTCGGTGGTCGTATACCTTTCTTCGAATCAAACGGTTAAAAAAAAATTAAAGATTTCCTGCATTTTGCACTTTTACCATAGAACGAAGGTGGTTCTGTTCTTTTAAAAAATTATCACTCGCTTCCCCTGATTTTGAGTGGTGATTTTAACTTTAACTTCAGTTTGCCAAAAGCTGAGCCGCTCATAGC
Source organism: Trichonephila inaurata madagascariensis (assembly GCA_019973955.1). Classification (NCBI taxonomy): domain Eukaryota; kingdom Metazoa; phylum Arthropoda; class Arachnida; order Araneae; family Nephilidae; genus Trichonephila; species Trichonephila inaurata. The sequence goes on along the minus strand of BMAV01012426.1, from coordinate 12,867 downwards.
TTTCATGAATGATGAACTCAAGCTCGAAATGAACACAAATCAAAATATTTCGACTGCTAACAGTGGTACTGTTATTGCCCTGTTTTTAAAACGGTTTTAAATACTTTGAAATCACAAGTATATGTGTCATATTTTAGTTATCATAAGTCTATTGTCTCCGCTCTTCCCCAAATTAAACAAGAATAATTATTTTTGATAAAATATTGCATTATTCCTTGTGCTAATTAGATACAATTTGCATTAAAGATATAATTATTCGATAGAAAATTATTTCCAATCATACCCGCGCTCGAGAGATTTTTTTTTAAAATTTTTCGGAAAGTCAATATTGCGTATTTACCACGATAACATGTCAGATGTTACACATCATATGCGACTACTGTAAAAGACTCGTTTCTTTTTTTCCAAGTTATAAACTTAGTTCGGAAACTTTTGAATCCTACCTCGTATAATGTTTTTTTCAGGATTGAAAATTTTCAATCCAATGATTTCAATAACATTACTCTAATTCCAGACTCCATAAGAGGGTACAATTTTTCAAATTATGTTTTAACTTAAGGATTGAATATTTTCATTGGAATCATTTCGATAACATTATTCCAGACTCCACATATATTTTAAGGATTGCTGTCGAAAATACCCGGAAATGCACAACTAGTAAAAAAGCGCAATGCAAGCATAGTTCCCGAAATCTCCAAACGTAATTTTAACTGCGCAAAGCTTGCGAACTCCCTAAGAAACGCAGACTACAGTAGTTTGCTTGTCAATCAAGCTACAAGGCACTTGGATTCAGCTTTTCGTTCCGTATTGTTGATTTAAATCGAGATACAACCTGAAAAATGACAGAAGACAAAGAAACTCTTCCTATTCTCTATCCTCATGAGGTAAAATTTAACTTTTTAAAATTTTTATATTCAATACCCCCCCAAAAAAAAAAAAAAAAAAAAAGATTTTCATTAAAACTGTGTCAGGCTTATAGAAAGTCATGCTTTTACCTAATGGTTATGTATATTTGTAAAACTGTTTTATTATAATGCTAAAAAATAAGCCTAATCTTAAAATATTTTAATATTCGAAAAATGTTAAAATCAATATCGTATTTATATTTTATTATCGTCTTATTATATTTTTATATCTATTTATATTTTATTACCGTCTTATTATATATTATAATTTTTCTGTCTAATACAATAGTTACTTCTGCGTCTTTTATTACATCGGTAAACTAATTTTTAGCGTAATAAACAGATTTGGTACTTATATTAGATTCCAAATTTCAAAAAATCTGGCATTTATATTTTGTTGGAATGTATATATTTCAAGTATGGTGAATACTCACTGAGATTTTAGGTTGAATTATATGTTAACTCTTTCATGTTTGGTGGTACATATATTGTACCACCAATTCTTATTCATTTATTGTGTAGTGGTACAGAAAAAGTACCACTTGTTTGAAAGCCTCAGAAAATGAAGCTAGATGGTACATTCTCTGAACCACACAGAGGTCAACTCCTAACAGTTACTCAAGTTTCCAACAGATGTCATTTAATAAGTCAATATTATAATAATTGGAAACCTCACATGTGCATTGTAAATATGAAAATATGAAAGTCCAAAAAATGTACCACAACGCTGTGTGTTGAAGGCCATCTTCTTTACAAATTCAAAATGCATTCCACTTAATATTTCGCAGTAATGGACATATTTATTGTGCCGGATAGATTTGTTGTAAGTTATACATTTTTTAAAAATAATAATAATATTTATTAAATAACAGTACATACAAAATTATACAAACATCCTGAATGAGTTATAGCTCGGGGTTCAAGATAAAAATGAATGCAACTAATACACTTAAATATGTTGACTAAATAAAAATTAAGTAAAATAAAATAATGTGTAGAATAGAAAATTTTAAAGTAAAACTAACATTAGGTAAATTAGGGCTAAACTAAAATAAAGCTTATAACATTAGATTAGGAAAAACTGAAAAGGTTTTAATATACAGGATGAAAATAACAGTATAGGATGAAGAAGTGTATTTATATATTTTCCAACTATAAAATAACTAGCTAAAGCCACCACTGTTCCTAGGGGATCACATTCCCAGAACTATCACTCTGCTTGAAGAGTGGTGGTACAAAACATGTACCACCTATTTTTTAAAACTTTGAGCACCCTTTATTTGATGAAGCGTTTAATATTATTAATACGAGTATGTACCACAGCTCTTTTGCTCAATAATTATAGTTTTGTGTGATCTATCTAAAATATTAGTAATTTTTTCCCTGAATTTTTATCAAAAATTCAGCGCATAATTAAGCAGCGCATAGCATTCAGGGTTAATTATAACATGTTTGATAACATAGTGAATGCATTTAAATTTAAAGAAAAATTAGATGCAACTTTCAAATGTATCAGGAATTCAGACATGTTCTTTTGATATTTCGAGAAAGAAAACTATATTCTTCAATTTTTTAAAACGTTTTTAAAGATAAAAAAGCTTAACTGAAAAGTTTTATAAAGTATTTTTTTAAGCAAAAAGTAGTTATTCTTCAAATAAAGAAATGTCCTGAAGCTTAAGACAAATACTTAGCTTATTAATTTATAATACTACATTTAGAAAAATAAATTCTCATTTTTAATTTTAAGTTCGCTTTGAATATTTTAATAAAGATAAAACTAAACTAGTCTTAATGAATTAAATGAATGAACTAAAATGTATTGATAATCAATATATATATATATATATTATAGTATTTCACATTATAAAAACGTGTAGAAATTTTGTAATTTTTAAGAATTTAATTAGTTAATATGCTTATAATTAATTAATATTTCCAAATTTCTCAATAAAAGAAACTATAAAGTAATGAATTGGTTTTCTTTCAATTATTGCAAATTTTTAGTTATTCCTTTGCTGATAATTTATGCTTTATTAATTAATTTCAAATTTTAATACATTACTAAAAAAGAATATTATAAAAGAAGCTTATTTGCAACTATTTTTTTTTTCATGATACATTTTGCAAAAGAAAAGAAATAAATTTGCTTTTTCTTCAATAGAGGGAATCTACCTTTTGAGTAAATAATAGAAATAACTTACTTTATTATTAAAGATGCATTTCTTAAAACTTTCATTGACAGTATCATCTTAAAAATATTTTTCAAGATACATACAAAGCAAACCAAACATCTTTTTTTTAGCATACCAAAAGAAAAAAAATCCTTGCTAATGGTTTTCCCTTTTAGTAAAATAGAAACTTTTTCGGCAGTGACTTTTCGGTGTTTTTCACAGAATTGCTTTTTTTCAGTAAAAATTATGAAAAGGACAACCCCAAAAAGTGGCGCATTAATGGTCCAGAGGGTCCACCCAAACATACTGTAATTTTTTTGATTGATTAAAATTTTAGCAAATAGACGTAAAATTTAATTAAATATTTGTTATTAATGATCTATTTTATTAATCTTCATGCTAATTATTTGTTCAATAGTTAGTTTTTTAATATGTTTTGTTCCTCAAAAATAGCAAAATCAATAAAAAGGAGCATGATACAAGAATGGTGAACTTTCGGCCCGGACCCCTTGAAAATTCTGTGTGCGCTACTTGATGCCAAATAATATATTCTTTTTTTTTCCTCCAAGAATGAATATACCTTATACATTGATCCCTAGCGTATAGCATAAATATTTATAAAATTATCAAAATAACAAAACTTAAAGAGGAAAAAAAATTTTTTTAATATATTCAATATTGATTTATATTAGTAAATTATTGTTGGGAAAGTATTAAAAAGATGCGCGTGGTAAAAAATAAAAAGTATCTGAGTATAGTAAATTAAATAACATTTCAAATAAGGAACTTAAAACATCATTATTCCATAAATAAAATTAATACAATAATTATATACTTTTCAAAATAATGTTTGTTAACACGCACGTTAGGCAAAATACAGTTTTTAAATCACTTGAGTAGAACGATAGTCATGATGATGTTAATAAAATTTAATACGACAAAGCTTATTTAGTTTTTATGCAAGATTTAACATACCACGTGTTTTTAGGTAAAATGTTTTAGCAAAAGAAAATAATCGTTTGCCATTTGAATCATCATAATGGAAATAATAGAATGACACATAGGGAAATTAATTAAAAAACTCATGCTTTTTATTTCTATCTTTTTTAAAATAAACTTTATTATTTTAAATGTAAAATAAGATTAATTTTTATATCAGCTGCACAAATACCATAACCTTTCAAATGTGGATGCAATTATAATTGCAGATGCGTAACAAAGATAACAAAACAAAAACCTTATATAAAAGAAAAATAAAGGGCGATTCAGACGCGCTCAGAGTATCATTTTCAGCTAAATAAACAGTAAGATCATTGATAATATGAATTGGAACGGAAAAAGAAAAAATGTCTTAGAAACTCATACTCAAATATAAGTTCTGAAACAATCAACTTGTTCTTCTTTCATACGTATATATAAAAACTAAATAAATAAAGAAAAGAAAAAGAAAAAAAGAAAAAGAAAAAAAGAAATAAGAAAGAAAAGGAATAACTTTAATTATTGTTTAGGGTCAATTTTCACAGGACGGAATGAACGAAGTCCAATTCATTCAATAATAAATGTTTCTTCTGTTTGTTAGAGTTATGAATGTAGTGTAAATGATAAATTATTGTGAACAAGAAACAATTACCCATGAAAAAAAATATAAGAATAACATTATTATAATTGAAACAATATTCTCTAAATTTTGCTACCTGTAACTGTAGAAATTCATTTCCAGTATCATACTTTTTTGAAGTAGACTTTTAGAGCTTTTAAATTTGACTGTTTATAATATAGAATCATAATTTAGTTATATACCCTTTGTGTTGCAATAATTCTAACTTATTCCTAAATAACACTTCTTTTGATGTTGAAACGACATTCTTCACTCTTAAATGTGACAAACAAACAAGTAGAGCATCTAATTTTCTTTATTCATACTGAAGCTCTCAGAAAGAAAATCGTATGAAACTAAAAATTACTAATAAATAATTTCATAAAATTAATAATAGTAAAATTATGGTATATATATAATGAGATAGTGCCTTGTTTAAAAATAATTTCCTTACAATACGATTTGTGAATGTATTATAATAGTTTGATTATAATTGCATCATTTAAAAACTTATTTTTGTAATTCAAAAAATTACTATTATTTTCCCTAGAGAAATAAATGAACCAATTTCGATTGAATCGTTTTAAGTAATCCAAATCTGAGATTTTCTCAGGGTAATTCCAGCCTGGGAACAATGATTTTTAGACAGATTACTCTGAGTTAGTGTAGAATATTCACAAACAAATTCGACAAAAAAAAAAAAATTACAAAGGTATTTACACTATCTCACAAGTTTTCAGTGCAATTACATAACAAACCCTCAGACAGAAGAAATGGATTACATCTTTTTTTTTTCCCGAGAAAGTTTTCTTGGGATTCTAATTAATTCTCTTACAACATTTTCTGATTCTCTTCATTCAACATTCTTTTCATTCACACAGTGATGTTGAGGTCAGAGCTGGCCCCAGCAGTTTTGCCGCAATGGACAAAAATGGAAAATGCTTCTCTTCACTCCAAAGCAATATATATATATATATATATATATATATATATATAATTAAAAAGAATAAATTGTTTAGATAGATACACACTTCTTATAAATCTTAAGAATAAATTCTTTTATGAACAAAACGGCAAATATAATTTTAAGTATATATATATTATTTTAAGTCTTAAAAATACAAGATAATCTGGAAAAAGTATACTAACTGTGGGATCACAAACGGGTTTATTTTAATTTCTTATGGTGTTCATATTAAAAAGAATAAAAAACAACACATCTCCCTGGGTCAAAACTCTTATTAGCCCTGTCCCTTTTGCGGATAGCTGACGCCGGACATCGTATGGGTGGAAAGGAATAAAAGATGAGTAAATGAAATTTCATGATCTAAAATACACCCCGCATCGAACCTGATAAGTTTCAACATAAAAGATGTGACGTCTTCAATTGATGTGAACCCCACCCTGTCAATTCATCTGAAATCACCCTATCCATCCATCACCAAACAGATGTTATGACAGGTGCAGGTGGCCATGGGGTCATTGTTTGTTAACTGGCCTGGTCCAGCGCAGACATCTGGTCTGAATATATAAATGGCTAAGGAAATGTCGATGTCGATAGGCATTCCTTTTATGAAAGTTTTGAATAGGAAGACGAGGTATTGAGAGTGGGGCTGTGAAGCCCAGGTGGAGATGAATAGATGTGAGTTATGGCGCCTTGGATTCAGACGGATGGGTGAATGTGTTCGTGTTTTCCATGAAATTGTGGGACGCAGGTGGCCCGGGAACTAGGGCAGACCCATTCGTGACTTGCCAATGAGGGAAGACGAGGGCAGACCTTTTCTTTGACCTGCCAATGAGGGGAGGAGAACGAGGGGCGCGTGGGTGGACCCGCCCTGGTGTTTAAAAGGTGAATTTGGACGGGAGTAGAAGAAAACGGAAAAAAGACGATGGGACGAGAAGAGAAAACCTGGGCGGACTGGGACGGAGCGGGGACTTGGAGAGATAGGAGCCATGGAGATAAACTGGAGCCCGGAAAGCCATGGACTGTTCCTGCTGGGTGATAAAGACTGTCCGCCCGGCTTTGGCCTATATTTAAGGAATAATTTTGGAATCTGTTACAAATACTATTTAAATACTAAAGCATGGCTGTAAGCTCAAATTCTCTTTGTGTACGAATGACTGATGACGTTACAGCTTATATATATATATATATATATTAAATTCAGGAGAGCGTGGTGGGATCCGGCATTTAAGTGAATAGATGCCTGAATCCATAGTTTTATGGAAAAGAGTGAAAAGAAGGCCAGCCAAAAGGGAATGTGATGTGAAGAATGCTAATGCCCGCCTGATTTTTGGGAGCTGACTCTGAGAGCTCTTCTCTTGTTCCTAAGCAGTGATGAAGTGTGCCCGCCTGATTTTTGTAATTTCCTGCCATGAGGTAAGTGTTTCTTTCCTGGAGTCCCAGCTGTGAGAAGAGCTGATAGAAGTGTCTCCCTGTTCCTGCTTGATGAATCAACGAGGATTTAAGAGGAACTGTGTGCTCCAGGTGTGTTTCCTTTGAGGGACATTTTCAAGAGTCCCCAGTGTTGAAGTCAGTGAGTTCCTGTCAGTTTGTGGGATGAGTAAGCAAGCCTTTTTTTAAGAAGTAGTTTTGTGTGAAGAGAGTTCCTGAGTGTTCCTATGTCTACGCTCCAAAATCTTAAGGTGAGTCTTTTCTTGAGATTATTTTCGACAGCAACTGAGTATTGTTTTTTGTATGTAAAATGTTGAGATAAGGAAATATAAAAAAGACTAAAAATTCTAGTAAAACAATAAGAGACTAGAAAGATTTTTAAGTTTTGTATGAAGTGTATAAACAAAAAGGAGCACAGGCTTTTGTTCTGAGCGAAATTAAGTATATAGTAGTTATAATTTGTTGGTACACATTGAGTAGGTATTGTTGTGGTATTAGATTTGTGGAAATTTGTATACAGTAGCTATACTAGTGGGTGTTGGGCCATTGTGTGCAGGATATTGTTGTGGTTCCTAGGATTTGTGGAAATTTAGTACATATACAGTAGTTATACTAGGTGGGTGTTGGTACAATATTGTGTAGGTGGGATAATAAGTTGAGGTTATAGGATTTGTGAAGATTAGCATATTGTGTAGTTATAATTTGGTAGTACAGTGTGGAGTAAGTTATTGTGTTGGTTTTAGATTTGCGCAATAATTTGTAAAATATAGTTAAATCTTAGGTCTAGTGTATTGTTAGTTTTACCTTTGAGTCTGTGTATACCTTTTTTGTAACGATTTTCAAGTTTAGGATTTGTCTTTTGTGTGTATTAGTGCATCAAGTATGTTTCTTAAGTTAAGAGAAAAAGAAAAGACGTAATGCTAGAAGGAGCTACTTTTAACTAGGATGGAAATTTATAAGAGAATTTTGTCAAAGCGTAAATACTATAATTGGCGGTGCTGTGCCAAATATTTGTTAGAGGGTATTTTGGAGGAACGCGAAGAAAGTTTGGGGAAAAACAGGAAACCATGAAACGGGAAATTAAGGAATTTGAGAAGCGTAGACTAGCTTAGGGGAATCTGAGTTAAGTGACTAAGAGCCCAAATTACAGAAAATAAGTTAAACGTGAAAATGAATTGATGTGCTGTCAGGGAATAGGATTACCAATCTCGCAAATGTTTCTATATTGTGTGTCAGGAAAACGTGTACTGCAGTAGGCTAGTGAACCGGTTGCTAATAAGTGTAGGTACCGTTATTTAACCAGGTTGTTAATAAAAGCGTGGAGAACGCCATGTCTGGGGATTTGAAGGAGAATCTGTTCCAGTGAGAAGGATCGAACGTTTTTTCCCTTCAGCGTAAGAGGGATAGGGAAATGGGTAGCGCGATAAAAATTTATGGTTGAAAAAGGAAAGAAAGTAATGTGATAGAATTGGTCATTGTGTAAGGGAACTGGAGCCTTTACAGGTGAAAAGTGAAAGTAAATCAATCACTTTGTGTGCAAAAGGGTAATAAATTTAATGAAATAGGAGCTGATTCCTTTAGAATTGATAGAAGAAAGGGGATAGTGAACCCTGAAATTTTGAGTTGTGATAGGAATGCGAGAAAGGAGATACCAGTATGACGTTAATGGGTGGGTGAGCAGCAAAGCTCACAGGAATCAGCGAAGATATTCCGGAATCATATAATGGCTGAGATAGCAGGGCAGTTAAATAAAGGAAAAGAAAACACGTGTAAAGCTGATTTTCGGCGGAGGTTTGAGAAGTGAGTTAACAAATGCGTTTGCCTCCCAAAACCAAGCAAAAGAGTTTGATAGGAAACAGTTTAGAGACGGGATAATTAGGTCTTAGCTTTAGTTCAGAATTTAAGTTCGAGATAGATTTACTAGAGAAAAGTAGATCGCAGTATCATTTATCGTCCCAATTTAATAAAACTGTACCGTAAGTAGCTTCGAATTTGGCAAATTTGAGTTAGGAATAGAAAAGATTCCGGAAATTCCTATTCGGTAAAGCTTATTTATGGATTTTATCTTCTGTGCGTTTTGGCGGGAAAAGTCAACTGTGTATCTTTTAAATTACCGCCTGATCGAAGTAACTATTTAAGAATGATTAACACTAAAAAGAAAAGAAAGGTTTCTTCCCATATTCATTTACTTTTAAGGCAGAAGGATAGTAGTTTAAATACGGTGAAAGCTTCGTTCAAAATTAAAACTTGTTGTACATCCCAGGATGTTAATTAATCTGCTACGAGAAGATATACAGTGAGTATCTTTCTGATCAGGATGTAAACGGAAGGCAGTCGTGGAACTGCAATTCGCCCGTTGTTTGTTGTGGGAAAGAGGAGCTGATAATTCTTATCCACGTATTAAAATGTGGGCTAAGTTTAGGAATTTGAACCAGGTGGACGCGAGCCGAAATTTATCATCTTTATTAAATACGGAGGGTTTTGTAGAAAGAATAGCGCGGTATCGTGGGTCACTGTACTGGATTTGTGGAAGTGGTATTTTCGCTCGTTCTCTCATGATGAGTTATCCGAAGTATGCTGCATGTGCGTTGTTATGCCATTTGGTACGTAAGCATTATTAAGAAAGGGAGGTTTAAGTTTGTTTGCGCTTCTTCTTAGTGGATGTAATTCTAACGACGCAGGTTATGAGATGGGTTATAGATTGATGTAATACGAATGGTCGATATAGACATTCCTCTGATGCAGATTTGAAAAATCGTGTGCTAGATTGGACCTTTGTATTAAAATGGTTGAGTAGGATTGGTCAAAGTCAGATCGACTAAAGGAAAAGCTAGAGCTGCTCTGAAAAAATTTGTTCCATGCATATAATATATAGATTAGTAAATTCCATTGTATGAAAGCCAATGAAGTATAAAGCACTATAGGTATTCCCAATTAAATTATCTTAATTTCTTTCAATAACTAACGTAATGGAAATATTAAATACCATGAATTGTGAATAACTCTGTCAAGTAAATGGTTGTGAGAATGCCTACCGAAAGCCCATAAATTTAACTTTAATTTAGAAGGTCTTGATTTTAAACTTTAATAAAAAAGAAATTGTTTTAATGTTGTGTGCAAAGTTTGGAGTTTATAGGTGTTTACCTGGTTTCTATTTTGATATCGTTGGAATAAGTTTTAGATGGGAATAAGCAATTCTTGATTTGTGCTAGGTGTGAATTAATATCTGTAGGAGGCTGGAGTGTTTGTGTGTGTGTATGGTGGAAGGATATAATGTATTATTGAAAATCTTTTTGTGTCTCTTTAGTAAGGTGTGAATAATTACAGGATGTTTAGCCAATTGATTGGAGTTTTTGGATTTGATGTATTAGGAATTCAGGTGGAAATATGATGATTTTAATTTAACTTTAAAACCCTTGGAAAATTTACAAGGTGTGAGGTAACTTACAGAAAAGGTGTAAAGAATCCAAGATTTGGGATTTAAGTTTTATTGTAAAGTGAATTGCTTTATAGGAATTTGACTTATTTATTTAATTTACTTTTTGATTGTATTTATTACTTGGATTAAGTTGTCCTGGTCAGTCTCATTGATAAGCATTAAACCTTCTGGTGTGAAATATTAAGAACTGAACTTAGCCTTGAGGGCCAGAGCAGTCCAGCGGAAATGGACCTTTTCGGGAAGGGAATAAGTTGTGATTGCCCTAATTGATGTGAACCCCACCCTGTCAATTCATCTGAAATCACCCTATCCATCCACCAAACAGATGTTGGATGACAGTGCAGGTGGCCATGGGGTCAGCTGTTTGTTAACTCGGCCTCGGTCCAGCGCAGACATCTGGTCTGGAATATATACAATGGCTGGGCGCGAAATGCCGATGTCGATAGGCATTCCCTTTGCGAAAGTTTTGAATAGAAGACGAGGCATTGAGAGTGGGGCTGTGAAGCCCAGGTGTGAGGATGAATAGATGTGGAGTTATGGCGCCCCTTGGATTCCAGGACGGATGGTGAATGTGTTCGTGTTTTCCGCGAAATTGAGGGACGCAGGTGGCCCGGGAACTAGGGCAGACCTATTCTTTGACTTTTGCCAAATGAGGAAGACGAGGGCAGACCTCTTCTTTTGACCTGCCAATGAGGGAGAACGAGGGGCGCGTGGTGGACTCCGCCCCTGGTGTTTAAAAGGGGTGAATTTGGATTTTGAGAAGAAAACGGAAAAAAAAAAGACGATGTGGGACGAGAAGAGAAAACCGGAGCGACTGGGACGGAGCGGGGACTTGGAGATAGAGCCATGGGGTAAACTGGAGCCCGGAAAAGCTATGGACTGTTCCTGGGGGAAAAAGACTTCCCCTTTTTTTGGCCCTATTTAAGGAATAATTTTTGGGAATCTGTTAAATACTATTTAAATAATTAAAATGGTTGTAAAAATTCTCTTGTGTACGAATGACTGACGACGTTACAAAGAAAACTGACTTTAAACATACAGAGTACAGAATAAGGAAATAAGATACGTTAAATGAAATACCAAATTAACACCCAATAATACTACGAAAAATATATCAGATTTTTTGTAACAAAAAAAAAATTTTTTTTTTAATTTAATCCAAATGCCACCCTTAAAATTCCCCCGCCCCCTGCGGGGCCCCGTTTATCCGCCCGAGCTCCCCCCTGTTGGGGGTTTTTCTGAAAATGTTAATACCCCACAGTTCGCTCCAAATCAGATTTGATAATCATATTCAAAAAATTTTTGATCGTTTTAAAATCCCTTTTTCTCATCAAACAAAAAAGGTCCTATTTTGAAATAAATTTTTCTTCCATCCTTTTAGACATACGTATACATGCCTTTGCTTTTTTATTTTTTTGTATGTATTTATCTATTTATCCATTCCATTATTATAGGAGAAAAGTACTTCCTTTTGTAGATAAATGTAATGCTGAAAATTTATTTTATGGTATTCTTAAGAGATCTTACCTTCGATTAATTCAATTATTTGTCCAGAGTTCTAGAAGTCACACATGATGGTTTAAAAAATTTTTAAAAAATAGTTTTTTTCTTATGTAATTCATTTTAAAACTCTCAGTTTGTACATCAAAAGCAGGTCATGACATGAGGTAACAGTTTAGAAAGTAATTTAATCTAAGTAAAAAATAAATGCAACACGCATCTAAGTACTTGTAAGGCCAGAAATTTATCTCAAATCTCAATTTTATGTATTTCAAGTTGAATATAAGTCAACTAATAATGGAAACTGATGGCATTATAAGGAAATGCAATTTATCAAATGAAAAACAGTGAAGAATTTAAGGTATGTTCATCCAGCAATAACTATATTTTTAAAATTGCTTTGTGGCAATGCTTGTAAAATCGCACTCAACCACCGTGATATTGAGCCGGCTTAGTATGAAATATTAAAGAATATAATTCTGATTACATCCTTTGTGCGACAGCTCAACTCAAATCGTCTGCTGATTAGTAACTAATGAGGTCAGAATATGGAATAATAAATAATGTTATTGGAAATATAATTACTAAAATTTCCACGACTTTATCGGATTATGTATTGATTATATAATTAAAAACTCTGTGGGCCCCATTGCGCCTTTTACTTGTTTTTTAAATAAAGTATATAAGTAAAGTTGTAAAAAAACGGGAGAAATATTCGCAGATGAGAATTTAAAATTAAATATATAAAAAAGTCAAATATATTTTTCTGAAACAAAATTTTTCATTACTGATGTTTAAAATTTGAAAAGTCATTAGTGTTTTCCTTCTGTCTTATTATTATTATTATTATTTTCTTACTT
>BMAV01012425.1:0-16760 GCA_019973955.1 Trichonephila inaurata madagascariensis | reverse complement strand
AACACACCTCATTTAAAAAGATAAGCATTGTAAAACTAACCCTTTGACCTTGAGGAATCTAGAGTAGAACCTTTAAAAAAGTTATCTTCCAGCGGGGTCTCTACATAAAAACATCTTTTCCCAAACGTGGGCATGACCCCTGGGGATGCGCGGAATCAAAAAGTCGAAAACAAATGTTTTAAAAAAATTACAAATTTACTGAAAAGGAACAAAACAAAATACATTCTAATACATAAAAAAAAAATACACATTTATTTTTAATGAAATATAGAAAATGCACCAGTACGCACAATACTTTTAATTTAATTTTCAATGCTAAATTGAACAATTTTAATAATTAATAAGACCCCCAGGGGCTTTTTTTTAAAATTATATTCAAAATTTAAATTTTTTTTAGTAATTTGAACGCTTTATAATTAAAATCATATCGTAGCTTTAGTGTCAAATTGTAGTATTATTGAATTCAATACATTGTTATTGTTTGGAGGAGGGCGCGATGATTGAAATTTTTTTAGTAAACATTGAAAGTTTGAGAGGCACTGATATAGAGACAATGTAAATTATCTTAGGTTCATAACAAAAGGACCAAAATAAGCCTTAATAACTTCAAGTATTTGGTTAACAAGTCAGTTAAGGAAATTTTAGTGTACATATATTTTGCCGCCCATCTGGTTCAGTAGTTAGTGATGCTGACTGTAGCGTCGAAGGGCCTGGGTTCAAATCCTGGAGAAGGCATGGATGTTTGTAAATGAACGGGGCCTTTGCGGTAGGGGGGTACTCTTGGTTGGCATTCGAGCTTCAAGTCCTCTCGTGAGTTTTGGTGGAAGGGGGGATGTTGGGGCCCCCCTGATTACCTACCGGTTTTAAAATTTTAAAAAATTTGGGTGGAATCCAGCCAAATTCTATTGTCACCTGCATGATTCTCAAAGCTACAGCTAATGACAGGCATACATCTTAGTCCCTATGCCACATTGAATATTTTGGGCCTCGATCTGACACTGTCAAACAAGTAGCATTAGAAACAACATTTACAACTTTTTTTTAATAAAAATCATTCCTCAAATGCAAATGTTTAAACATACTAAAAATATTTTCTTTTTCTTTTCAGCCGCAACAACGCGTGAAAGAGTACAGCTAGTATTTATATAATTTTTTAGGATTATGTTTGTCATTATACTATTATTTTAAGCTCAATAATATATAAAATAAATCTGAAATAAATTATTAACTTTTAATAGATTTTCACTCACGCATTTTCCAATATAAACTTCAAAAGATTTTTTTTTCAAATACAGGAAATAGTCAGAAAAGGAAAACATTTAAATCTTCGAAGACTGCATATAACTAACTTTTTTTATACTTATTGCCATAAAAATTTGCGCACCAAGAAAGAGTCGTCAGAATAAAACAAAATTATGCATACGTAAGTAAAGCGTTGATGTAAGTAAGTGCTTGTAAAATCAAACAAAATGATTATTTATTGTAGAAAAAAATTACAAATAAATGGAAGTTTGAGTACTTTGTTGGGTTACTTCTAGCATGAATGCATGATTTGATACGAATGGACATTGAGACAAACAAAACTCATATAGTATGAGCATTCTCTTGTTGAAAAATATTTCCTGGGAATCCTGCCATAAGTGGCATCACGCGAGACTAAACAACTTAACGAACAGGCTGCCTTGGTGCTTTGGATCAGTATTAGAGGTGACCATGTGTATAGGTTCAAAAGTGGCTTGCCTTGTCACGAGTTCAGCCCCGACCACTAAAAACCCACCGAGGGCAGCGTGCACGTTAAATCTGTCGAGAGCTGAAACATCTTCCCGTGGGTGTGGTGTGGTAGTTAGGAGGGGGGGTGCCAGCTCAGGTGTCGTCCACGTCACTTGGACATGGTACAAAATTACGTGGTCCGTCTCCAAAAGCCCTCGTGAACAGTGCGACGTTAATATTCAATCAATCAATCATTTACAGCTGTACAGCGAAGGCAGGATTGAGACGTTTACTATAAGCCCTGAGCACGTGTACACGATTATCATAGCGGCCGAACTTGATTCTGGATTCGTCGGGGAAGACGAACTATTCCATTTTGTTGCAGCCCAATCCCTTCAAGGACAACACTATTCCAAACGGGAGCGATGGTGAGCGGGTCTCGATGTTATTACACGTAATGGGCGCTGCGATTGCAATTTTTTTTTCAATCAGGCCCCTGTAATGATACGGGCTGACACAGAGACCCATTGTGAAGGTGCAGCCAGTGTATGGATGGTGGACAGTTAGATAGTGGGCTCTGTGCCTGTGTGCTGCATGATGGGATGGTCTCTTTGACCTTTGGTCTGTCCATTAGTGCCCTGAGTCTGGACATCCTGTAACAGACTGGACCACTGGTTTCAACACCTCTTCACAATAAAGCCTGATCGGCCTCGGTCGCCAGTTATTCGCCGAACTGACCATCCAGTTTCCATCTTCCCTATGATTCTTCGCGCTTTGAGCTCTGACAGTTACTCATATTGTCTGGAATGGCGGCGTATTGGTATCTCAGTTCAAAAAAGGATCCATCTTCAATGAATTAAATACAGGCAAACAAGTTCTGCTTACCTGTTTTATAATCCGATAAGATAAAAGTTCAATGCTCTTTGATTGTATAACGCAATGCGCTTTCACATTGCGTCCCTAATCATTTACATATCTACTTGCTATGTACCTTCATGCCAAGTTTTGTAACTTGAAGAAAGATATTTTTTTACGGCAATGAAAGTATACTATAGTTTATTTAAAGCAATACACAATGGAAATCATTTGATTTAGGATATCTCAAAATAAAAAGAAGTATCCAAGTATCCTCTGAGATTCCATTAACAATTGATGGTCTGAAAACAAAATTTGTAGAAGCTTCAATGATATGTTCTATATTTGAGTGTGGTTATTTTAATACAATAATAAAATTCAGTTTTACTTTACTACAATATTATCCTAAGATATTGTAAGATCCTGTGGCATAGATCTTGTTTCAGCAGCTGTCGTATTAATTTAGTTCCATAAAAATAACACCTTTTAAACTGCTCAGACTACATGTTTTTTTAGAAATCTAAAGAAAACAAATGCAAAATAGTAAAAAAAAAATCACACTAATTTTTTAAAAACAAAATGACGCCCTTTGTACAATTTTCAGATATATTCATAACAAGAATCTCACAAAACTGTTTTTTTTTTAAAGGAGAAGTATTTGAAGAATCACAATGAGTACGATTTTCAGTAATTTGATTTACTGCTCAGGAGTTTCCGTAGAATATTAATCATGATTCTGAGAACATCGAATTATTCAATTCAACTCTTCCAACTAGATGCACGTGCTATGAATTTATGTTTGAGATTTCAAAAAATTTTTTATTTTATTTGATTCATAAAAAATTGAATTTTATGAATGATAGAGAGATTTTCAGCTGAGAAGTGTCAAAAATAAAAACAATAATATGATGAATGTGGAAATGTGTGGGGCTTAACCACCATGCATTCAGAAATTACTAACAAAATTTTAATTGGACTACATTTCCAATATGCTATTATAAAGGAAATGCTGTTTAATAGGATAAAACGTCGAATTGCGATATTTTGCACTACTTTATATAAACATTTCTAAGAATGCTAGATAATCCCTAGCACTCTACTTTCAGCAATGAAGATTTTTTAATCGCCTAATAGTTTGTACTGTACTTCATCCATCCTATTCACTTAATCTATCACCCATTGAAAGCATGTGCTGTCAATTAGTAACGGTAAACGTCTTATTCAAAACACACCACCTGCTTCTGATATCTGGTAATGATCTATAACAATGTCTAGAAGTAACATGGATTAAAGTATACTAATAACATATCCAAAGCTTGTATCTTTACACACACATACCGAAGCAAGCCACATTAGTTATAACCAACCATAATAAAACCGGAACATACTGGCTTCACTTTCTGAGAATCAAATAAGCTGCTATATTCTATTACTTCATCTTGTTAACAATTACTATAGGATCAATATTATATATATGTTACACTATTATTTTATATTTTACCAATAAATATTAAAAACAAAAGTATTATTAACTTCACGGAAATCGACTTTGTTAAAAGTTCTTTTTCATAGCATTGTGCATTTGTAAGGCCAACAACGTAAAAAATCCTTACCATTATATTTAGTATTTCACACACACAAACTTAAACATTCAAACTTTATTGCAATAAATTAAACCTTTTAAGTTGAAACAATTTCTGTTATTTTGCTAATCAAATTTTGATCCAATCACACTTGCCACTAATAAGTCTTTTAAAGCAATACTTCTCCAACTTTCAATATTTGTGACCCAATTTTCAATCAAAATTTTGATCGCTCCCCCTCCATCCAATAGCAATGTATTGAATCAAAAATAATGTACTTTGACGCTGAAGCTACAACACGACTTTAGTTATAAATCTTACAAATTATCAAAACAAGTATTAAGTTTTCTATCTAATTCTGTACATGGCAATGGGGTCATAAGGAGCTTGTTCTTTACTCAGTATTGATGCATTAATGATCAAATACGTTGTGCAGTACTGATACATTTATAAGTACAGGGTGTTTATAAATGAATATCGGAGTTTTAACGTTTTATAGTATTTATTTCATTTAACTTATTAGTATAACTCTTTCTCCTTCGATTACTAAACATCCACTATATATACACTATCTAATCTGCATATCAAGGTTTCTTCTTGAGAGGGATGGCTGTAAAGTAACTCAATTGCTGGCCCCAAAGATTCTCCAAGAGGATTAATAGAAAATTTCGTAAAGCTCCTTCTCAACTTGATGTTATACATTTTTTCAAATATTACTTCATTAGTTAATCTTAATTTATAAACAAATAACAAAAAAAATAATAGCCCAAACCCCCCAATATATATAAAATCGTTTGGCCCTGTAGTTTTGGATAGCAATTGATTCTTTTTTGAGGTCATGGATTTAATCCTACCGGGGGGCCTAATTTCTGAAATGTTTTATGAATGAATAAATGGGAAAACAAAAATAATAGTCCAACACGATGTATAGCAAGGAAAATCGCTTTCTAATTTGCCACTTAATATTGGGATTTTGTCATATGCAAAAACGTATATATATTATAAGTGTAATTATTCTATAAAAAGTAAATAAAATAAAACTTTTCTTCTTTGGCCTAAGTAGGAATTGACTTTAATTTTTTTTTTATATTGCTTGTTTAATGAAATAAATATTTTTATCATGCAGAGCTTTAAATTGTATTTAACAAACATGTTCTTGAATCTAAACAGAAGATTCTTCTATTTGGAAAAAGAAGAAAAAAGGTATTGTTTTAAGAATGGTAGTTTCCACTCTTATACAATTTTTTTCAAATATTTTCAAGAATTAAGTAATAAAAGTATTTATTTAGCATGCTTCAACCTTGTAAAATACATTAACCACGCTTATGAATGGATTAATGCAAAATATTGATTAGATATCACTGTAGAGAGCTTTCTTCTCAAACAGCAATCTGTCTCAAACGATAATAGATTTTCATCAAGTTGAGTTTAGAATCGAAGTGAAACGTAAATCCATTCAAATAATTTAACTCTTCTGATTGAATATTAAACTTACTTTCCTATTACGAAATACAACTGCTGTTCGTTTATTGAAGAAATGAAATATGTCTCTAAAGTGCATTTTCTAACTAATCAGAACTATATGAAACTGTTTAGAGTAATAGAATCCTTCTTATATAAAGTGTGAGAATATAACATTCGACACCACATGTTTGTAAATCACGTGATTCGTATGTTATGCAAATTTTGTTTTCATTTTATCTTTACATTGAACATTAAAAAAATCTTTGCAAAAAATGTTGCTTTTAACGAAATGATAATAAATAAAAAAAATAAATAAATAAAAATCAATAATATATCAATCTTTTCACATATATTTACAGCATTAATAAATTAATAATGGTTCAAAATTATAGTTAATTTTTAGATGTGTTAACTAAAATTAATACTTCTTTTCTTAACTATTACATTTATTTCTGTTCTAGAATTTCTAATTTCTCCTCATATTTTAAAGTTTTAGTTTTGCTAAAAAAATACCTTAAGCTGATTTATATTTCAACTGGAGAAAATTGCTTGAACATGTAACCAGGGGAAAAAATGAATAATTTTACTCGAATTTTCACGATTTATGAAGAAAAAAAACAGAACAGGATACTTTTAAACAGACAGTCAGCCATTTTTTTTTTCAGGTTTAAAAACTGAAAATCTAAATTTAAGATTTCAAATAGATATTCTAGTCTAAATAATTTCTATTTGAGGCAAATCTACCCAAATTTATAAATTTATTGAATTTTCCAAAGACATCTTTGTTTATTGTAAGAAACATTGAAAGACACATATATTATATACATTTGCCTCACAAAAAATAAAATTGCAATTATTGTAATTCCCACTGTACTGTGAAACGAGTACATGAACAACTTCATTTTTTTTTCCGTTAAGTTTTGCTTTCAAAGAATATTTCATTCAATTTAATCAATTTAAAACGTTTTGTAAATCTATTTCATATCTCCTACACCATTAAAAGCATTTTAAGTATTGAAAAGTAAAGTGTATTTGAGAAACTTATTTTTTCAATGGATTTTGAACCATTTTTATCTAAGTAAGTCATGTATATACACACACAAAAGCAAAAATTTCTAAAATGTCAACAACAGATAAAAAAGAAAAATATTTTTAAAGGCAGTTTATTGTCTGTATGATAAAATGATTGGAAATTTGATTTAATGGGAGGTCTTCCTTTAAATATTTTTATAATACATTTTTGATAAGCCAGATTTAAAAACACACAAAAAAAATATTATCTGTAAATAACAAAATTCCATTATTTATGTAAAAATTTCTCCCAAAAAGCATTCTTATTATAATACTAAAAGAGTTTGCTAACTAGATGTTAATTTTAAAATGATGAGGTTTTCTCTATATAGATATTTTTATCCATACTACGCCATTTAACAATTTAGAGTTTAATCTATCTAATCAACTTCGTATATTAGCAGTAATTGAAAATCATTGCTTTTTGTATTTATTTTGTAAACTTTCTCACAAAGCAATCATGAGAGGACACATCACGAAAATGCGAACTTTTTTAATAAATATTAATTTATATTGAATGTAAAGTTTACAAGTTCAAAACTTAAGCAAAATATATATTTTTGATATTAAATTTTGTTCAATCGAAATGAATAAGGAAATGACATATATTAATGAGCATCAATAAAAAGAACTAAATAATTAATCAAAATAATGAAGGAGATTAAATTACTCAAAATATCAAAATAAATGACCTCGGAATAAAACACTCACTTGAATGAATAAGTAATTACGGTAATAGATATATTTTTCAAAATAAAAGAGAAATGTTAATCAAACTGAGAAGGAAAACGCATATTTGCGTGATTTTAAGGTACAATTAAACCTTGTAAATCCGAAACGCCCACACTCACCCCGTTTATATTTTTTAAACTACTGAAAATGTTTTATTTAAAGTTCAATGTAGGAAGCACACAGAGAGGTGATGCGATATCAACACACTAATTGCTGTAATTAAGAAAATACGAATAACAGCTCTTGCGTGGGTGACGAGTCAACAAGGGATAAGGATAAAATAAATGTGTGTGTGATAGTTTTGCATTCATTAGAAATTCTGATAGTAAATCTCAGTAAGTACAATTTTTAAGAGCATCACACTCTGAAAGTAATTACTTGTTGTATGTAATTAAAATTACAGTATGTTATATTATATATCCAAGTAATGGATTAAAATGATGTTATATATATTTTACAAATATGTCTTGCATATTTAAGCGCAA
Source organism: Trichonephila inaurata madagascariensis (assembly GCA_019973955.1). NCBI lineage: Eukaryota > Metazoa > Arthropoda > Arachnida > Araneae > Nephilidae > Trichonephila > Trichonephila inaurata. Next base: position 8,860 of record BMAV01012425.1, on the reverse strand, counting down.
TTAATTAAGGTATCCGACAAGGTTCGGAGATAAATTTTTCAAAAATTGATTTTCTGAATAATTTTATTATTTTAAAGAACATAAATAGGCTTAAAAAGTTATAATTATTAAATACCTAACATGTATCACCCTTTTTTTTAAATTATTTTTAGGAAAATTTAGCAAACTTTTTTAAGTTAAGAAAAACGTGATAAATAAAAATAAATTGCACATTATGCAATTTTAACTTCATTGATACAGTCCTTGATCCCTCTGAAGTGTCTCAAGCCACAGGATAAAAAAATATTTTAAGAAATAAATATTTTATTAGCATTTAAATTTAATGGTCATGATTTTTCGTCAAAATTACTGCATGTTCTAAGCTAAAAATGGCTGTAAAATGCGATTAAATGTAGCTGTCTTAAAACTTGCGGTTTGTTACACTCTGAAGGGCTCATAGCATATATGTTATAAATTTCATTGCATTTGATTGGATTATTTAGAAGATATCCCGTTTTTCGTGCACATATTATCATAAAAAGTTCATTCTTCAAAAAACGAATTAAAAAAAAAAATTATTAGTTAGATAAAGTAAATGCTGTAAAAAGAACTTAAAAAACTCTAGAGTTTTATGTATTAGTCCTTCCTCAATAATTAATTTCTGTTTTCCCTAATGACCCAAACAACACCAAACATCAAACACCTAAAAAGCACTTTTTCAACCTAGTCGGATACCTTAAGCGAATAATTATTTTTTTCTTAAATGAACATTTGAAAGAAGAAGCTGATTACATACTTAAAACACAATTAAAACAGGCAAAAAACAGCAAATTATTCTCTGAGATAGAAAAGTTATTTTTTTGTAAAAAGTCGGAACTAACATTTAACTTTAAAAAGGCTTATTACAAAAAAAGGATAAGGATCTATTTTACATAGAATAATTTATTTGAAACAACAATTTGATTGAAATTAAACTTGGTCTAATGAAGATATTTAGAAATGCTCGTAAATTTTTACTATGCTTTTCTAGTAAATAATAATTTAACAAACTTTAAGTAAGGTCTTTAAGTAAACAAACTTAAAGTGTAGGTACAAGACATTGTAACAATTATTTATTGTATAGGAATGTATGGCCTCAAGTGACGCGGTGAGGCAAACACAAAAAATAAGAGACGAGAGGAAAGTCAGAGTGTTTGTGGAAATCGTAGTTGACAAGTGTAATTTTTACAATAACTGTTCAGCACATGAGTTATGAAATCTAGCTTCAGCATACATTGCTTTACTACCCACTAGTAGTCGGAGAAGATAGTCTGCTGGATTCAAAGCTTGTATTCACTGCAAATGGATTTTTAGCTACCAAGCGATTTTCGTTTAGCACTCTAAAAAGGATCTGATGACTCATACTCACTTGATGAGCAATTGTTCTTGTACTTGACTTGGGTCTATCCACCACAAAGTTCAAGATGCTTTCTTCTAGGGTTGGAATGCGTAAACAGCTCTTCTTCCACCAGCATCATGTCTGGTGACGTGGAATGAACGTGTTTTACGAAGTTGACCATATTGAAAAATTCTGTGATTCGGCATTCATCTTTCAGGAAAATGCGCGTGATACATTCGTAGCGCATCTCTGCCCTTTCCATTTGCACGGCTACACATGCAATGCATGTATGTACGTTAGCATAGGTGAAGTTTCCCATCGTAGACGTCAGCACAATTGCGAGGGGTACTTTACCCTGCTAAGATGCATCATGCTGAATGGTGGTTAGATATCTACGAACGCCTACCTGCAACTCATCAATCCGATAACTCTATCTTTTTTTCTTTTACTTCCCCTAAAACGTGTACCATGAACTCAGGATCATCCTGTATATATATATGAGGTCCAGTGGTCCCGGGCTGGACAAGGTCGACGCATCATTTCATCCCTACTGTAGTGGGTCCATAATTGAGTACCAATCATGCTTGGGGACTCTTAACCACTGAGGGTTTCGGTACAGATTTACCACCTGATAGGGACATATGCTCATACACCTCAGAGTCCATTGATCACGTATACTGATAGCAGTAGGCCCCTGGTCCTCATGGACTGTTGTGCCACAGAGTTTGAGTATATATATATATATATATTATATACATATATATATATATATATATAATTAATTTTATTAGTAGTTATATACAAAATAAAGTATTCAAAATAGTTAGATTAAAATTATGAGGATTATACAGCTTATTATAAACAAATATTTTGTTATAGTTATTCCATAATCTAATATTAGATTAGAAATTACTTCTACTATTATTTTATTCATATTTACTCTGGTGTTATTATAGTTATGCTATACATGCAACCATATTAATTTTTTATTTCCATTCTCTTTTAATCTTTTGTTAAGTGCTACATTTCAGCCACTCTTTTGATTTAAATCTGTGTTAGTATAGAATCTGGCAACAAATTCATATGTTTCCACCAGATTTAGCGCGGGCTTTGCATTTGTAAGTGCAATTTTTGTGTAAGTTACTCTCTATCTTGTAATGGATTTAGATATTTCTATCCATTATTTCCCTATTGGTTTTGCTCAGTGTTATTTTACAAAAAGGGAAGGTTGGCCGGCCAAAAACATGTTCAACCCTTGTCTCTTATATAAATTATTTTTGCGTAATAACTATCCTAAGTCAGTAATGTTCATAACACTGCAGAATCCATTTTATATTTATTATCTCGATTACTCTTTTGTCCTTCATTGTGTGATTTTCCTGCTGTCTATGTGTTTGTCGAATGTTATTGTTTGGATGTTATCTCTTGTTAGTAGAGAATTGGCCTATATATATATATATATATATATATATATATATATATATATATATATATATACAGGAAGTGTGACAAATGGTTTCAAAACATATATCATTGCTGCTGGCAAAGTGCTCCATAATACTACACAAAATTTCATTAATAAACAATATAATAAAACTATAATTAAAATAGTTAAAATATTAGACATTTTTATAAAAATAAAAATATTTATTCTGTTCATTATTACGACTTTGAAGATCTTTTCTATTCCATTGATATCACAATGATATTATTAAAGTAATTTTAGAAAATCAAAGTAATTAAAATCTTAATATTAATTTCATCAAATTTAGGTTTAGTCTTAAAAGAAAGTTACATTAATTGTAATGGTCCATTATATAATCAAACTAAAGTTTTACTTCAAGGTGGTCCTGCTAGCAATAGTTTGGCTAACTTATATTTACACTTTTATAAAAATAATTATATTATATTAATAATGATTATTAGACATTTTTAGATATATAGATGATTTATTTGTTTTTGGGAAAAATAATAATTTTAACCCCAATATTAATTTTTATCCTGATTACTTAAATCTAAAATTAATCATAATCCAGTTAAAACTAATTATTTAGATGTATCATCGTATATTAAGAATTATAAATTGCATAGTAATATTTAAGATAAAAGAGATGCTTTTAATTTTAACATTCTTAAAGTGCCATTGATCCAGAAACTTACACAAACATCTTAAAAGGTTATAAATATAAATTAAATAATGGTTTAAACCTCTATTATTCTCTGGCTAAGAATAAAAAAGAACGTGGAACGCCACGCAATAGAAGTGAAACTTCTTTAGCGACGTTGGCCATAAATGCAGGAATAAATCGAATTAAACTGTTGGGGGAACTTACTTTAATCAAATAAATTCGAATCTAATTTATTGTATGAAAATAATATTTTTATTCAATTTTCTGCATCATCATTTTCCAAGAAAGGCACAAAAGGTTTGGGGTAACTGAAGTAGGATATAAAAATTCTCGATTGTATTCAAACAAGAAAATGTGAGAAAACTGCACCAATCGTGGTTCCGCATCTTGTTGTTCCTGCTCTAGAATCAGTATTCATTGTAAAATCAAGAATTCAAAGAGTAGCTTTGCTTTTTCTGAATCAAAATTAACATTCAAGTCTCCAGTTAAGGTAATTGGCTTTTAATCATCATTGGGTTCAATGACTGCAGCAGCCTCTGTTGCGTACAGCACTAAAACTTTATAGATGAAGGTAATAATAGCTGAAACAAGACTACCTGGTGATATATGGACTTTTGGTTGTGGACTTGCTGCTAGTTTTCCCTTTTTTTTCTTTCACGAAACTCTTTTCCACTTTTCATTTGTTCTAGGTATTCTGACTAGAATTAATTATAATTCAACAGAAATCAAATTTAATAATAAAAAACTTAATGATCACTCTCATAAGTCACTGCATTTGTTTACAAAACGTTATCCGTAGTGATTCTGGCCTCGAACGTTACTCTGACATATACACAATGCTCCATACACTCTCGTAACAGGAAGATCCATATAATGGTAACATTTTGTGTGCGTTTACTCGTTGAAAGCGGTACGTTTATTATATAAAAACTACGAAAATACGCCCCACGAGTTCATTACGAGTAGCAACACTTTGTCTTCAATACCTAACGCCTTTCGTCCGAAGCTGCTTGAGAACCCACTCTTTACCTCTGATGCAATTCCCTCTCGGCAATGGTCCAACTTTTTCACAGACATGGCGCAAGTCACATGGTGTTCCCCTCTTACATCCATTCGCTTTTTTACCCTAACGCAAACTAGGCAAATTCCCCATTCACTCTCGAGCCTAAAAAAGTTTCACTTCAATAACATTGAAAGATAAAATTAAACTAAACATTTCGTAACTTTAAAAGCTCTCTTAAAATGACCACCAAAATGTAGCATACTCTTCAAGCGCATGTCAAGAACAAGAAAAATAAATGTGTGAAAATAAGAAAAGCCCTACAAAATTATTTTTTCCACCTATTGATATCAAGGAACGTTCAGACACTCTTGATACCTCCTTTGAATTCGTCCCTTCTATATATGCAAATTGATGTATTTCAGTTGTAATTTGTTCATTCCTCGATATCGTAATTATATTATGAAGCGTTTGTCTCTCTTTTTAGAAAAGATAGTTCCTTACTTACAATGTTTTTTTGAATAAAAAACGATATATATATATATATACCTATAAAGAAAACTTAAAATTTGCATGTTTGAAAGCCACAGAAATGCACATGCAGGCACTCACACGCACACACACACATTTACACACTCACACACACACACACACACACATATATATATATATATATATATATATATATATATATATATATATAATAATTGAAAAGTATTGTAGAGGACAAATTATTTCACTCTTATAATTGCATATGAATATTAAAAACATTTTAGCCGAAATTAATTTCTGACACATTCTTATTAAAGCTCACTTTAAGATATATTGTAATAATTGATACCACAGTACTCAAATAACATTTACCCAAATCAGACACATGAATTTACTGCCAGAAACCGAAAGTAATGATGAGTTTGCACATTTACCCATCACTCGCGCTGAAAAACTAGCTCAACAAACAAAGAATTTTTTTAAATGTTTTGCCAATTTTGTGCCTTTACTAGATTAAATAAAAAGAAACGCATTTTTTTTTGTTAAATGTTCAGCATGTGGTAACTATTACAATACAAAAACTCTTATTTTACGCAAAGACAAAAATTATTTTTAATTTTTCAGTTATATTACTGATTATTAATACAAATTATTTACCTAATACTCTCTACATAAGCATTCTTAAAAATATTTATCTATCGCACCAATTAACTATGGTATAATAATTGTAACTATCATTTTAACAACTTTCTCTATTGGTTTGTAGATATTACTTCAAAATTCAAATGCGAAACTATTACGCTCTGATGTAGCTCTAACAAATAAAAATCATATTACAAGAGTTCGTTGAGACTCAAACCCATTATTTTAAACATGGTATGCAAAAAGCTAGGGAAAGTGTTACTCATTTGGTATATGAGAGGAGTGGAGAGGGAGAGAGAATGCCATCATATCATCATTTGACCATGATTCAAATTAGTAGGGCCATCGACAATACCACTGTTGTTGATCTATAGAACAGAAATGCAAGTACAGAATTAGAAGCATATAAATAGTTGAATCGTGTGAAAAGAGAAATCGAATTAAATTTTTGCCATCTTCAAATCTCTTCATCAAAGTGGATTAAAGCCCCACTGGCCATTGGTTAATTCAATTCCCACTATTAGTTTACACTCTCCCTATATGTATATATATATACATATATAGTACAATAAAATAAAAGTGAAAAGTTCTACAATGCTAAAAAATGAAGAAGTTGGAGTTCAAAAGACACAACAGATGTAGATGCAAAAAAGTCTTTGGACTAAACTGGAGACCTATTATGATTTCTAAAGTTGTCGCTGAATTAGGTCTGCGACTTTGGGTTAAGAATGCTTTATGGATCCAACCTTCCTCGTACAGCAGAAATTTTCGACATAATAGAAAAAAAGAAAAAATAGAGCCATGTTGAAAAGCGTTTCCATTTCTAACACGGATGATGAACCTGACAATATAGTAAAATGAAATTATGAAAAGAGAACAATAATGAATCTCTCAAAGAGAGGAATAATAAAAATTAGGATAAAGACAAACATGTAAATATATATGTATATATATCTTGTTCAAATTTTCAATCGGTCGTTAATGAATTTTTTTTTCATCCACTCAAGTTGAAATAAATTTTTTTTAACTTGTAGCGATGACACTTGATGTTAATACATTTTTTTCAAATATTAATTCATTAATTAAATTTAATTAATGAATAAATAGCTGTAAAAAATTATATTTCAACATCATACATAAAAAAGAAAAACCCTCATTGTGTTCTCTGTAGCGCAATGTGTAGTACATTGACTCTGATCCAAAGGTCATGGGTTCAAATCCCACTTGGGGATAGCATATTTTCTAAAACTATGATTTTTTACAATATATTATTTTATTGGAATAATTAAATTTATTTAATGAACAAATAGTAACAAACAAAAATAATAGTTCATCACCCTATATAGAAAGGTAAATGGAAAATTGCAAGAAAAATTGCTCTCCATTTTGCCACATAATATTATGGTTCTGTCATATGTATTTACCTATTTATATTAATTGTAATTATTTAATGAAAACTAAAATGAAATATTTATCTGCTGACCTAAGAAGGAATTGACTTAATTTGTTTTATCTTATTTATTTTGGTTTGATTTGCAATTCACTCAAAATTAACAATTTAAAAATTTATTTATCCTTCAATTTCTACTGTTTTATTTGTCAATTTACCTGTACGTTGAACGGATATATGAGTTGGTAAAGACATAACGCCTAGCTAGGAATAAATTGACTACAGCTTTTTCTTTTCATAGTTACTGTTTATATTTTTATTGGAGAAAAGTATATTATGTCGAAGCAGTAGCGTTAAAACTATTTCCTGTCTTTCACCAGAAAGTCTGATTTGCTTAAAAATGCGTGTGTGACTGCTAAAAATGCCACCTCAGCTTTTCTTCCCTTTTAACCTCTTAATCAAATTAAATATAGTTGCTATCTTATAAAATTGAATTATTAAATCTTCCCTGTTAATATAATGACACTATATTTAATTATCAGAAGAATTTTAAGTCTGTATGAGAGAAAGGATTTTTTTTTTCATCTGTTTTGACGCATTTTTGGCTCACAAATTGCTTTTACATTCAGTAGCTCGCTGAATAATTTGATATATAAAAAGTAATGGAATTTAAGGAAAGAAAATTTAGATGAAGATTAAATTTTCTATGTAACTACATAATTCTGTGCACAGTACCAGCAATGCAATAAGGAGTTTTGAACAAATATATTTTTTTCTAATGTTATGCCTTTTGCAATTTTTAGTTTTTTCAAAATATTTCGGTTTTGTAATTATATTTAAATTTAAATTTTAAAATTTTAATAAACTTGTGTTCTATGCTAAAAGTTTTGTGCATTTTCAAAACTCGTTAAATTACTTTTTAACTTTATAATGATTATTTTTTTTTTTTTTTTTGTTTTGAATATTATTTGTATAAAATGTCAAATTAAGAAGCACAAAAATAAATCTTAAATAAATACATTTGCAATCATATTTCAATTTTTATCGTTATATTTTTGTTTTATTATCATTTTCATTTTTTTATTGCTTTATAAATAAATTTTTCAGCAGTGTTATATACATTTTTAAATGCAAAGCACAATGCGTTAAATAAAAATATATCACTCATTATTTAAAGGAAATTCTGTACTTTAAATTGTATTAAAGTAATTTGTAATAATTACATGAAAAATATTTATAACCATGACCGGTATCTTAAATAAATATGAAATGATGATAAATTTTCAGAAAGAATAATACGTTATAAATCATTCGCAACGTTTTATCAGTTTGCAAGATTTGAAAAAGTTATTTCAGTCTTTTAGTTCAAATGTTTTTCAAATTTCATTTATATGAAACATATTATAAATTTTACCTAATTTTTCTTTAAAAAAAATGAAAATGTTTTTTTGTGTGTGTTTGTCTATTAAGAAGCATTTTATTTTAAAATTTTTATTTTCCTCATTATTCAACAGACTTTAATAATTTTTTTAAAAATTAATCATTTGTATGCAGTTCAATTATTTTAGTGGATCTAATATTTTCAAAAATTTTTGAAATGTGCTTAGATAATTTCTTATGGATTTCAAATTCAATATTTTTGTATGTGCTGGCCGCTTTAGTTCCATTGCTTATTTAAACCAATATTAATTACTTCATAATCAATAACCACTACAAGCAATATGAAATAGATAAATTGGAGAAATTTTAAATAATCACATAATTAATTCTTTTAGCTACTTTGCCATCAGTTACTTTGAAATGAAGTATTTGAACAGAAATTTCATACCAGTTTTTCGGTAAATTTCAGA
>BMAV01012424.1:0-10024 GCA_019973955.1 Trichonephila inaurata madagascariensis | reverse complement strand
CCAACTTTACTTCAAATTTTCCCCCTTAATTTTTTAATTTTGGGGCCTATTATAGAGAGAAATATAGGTGAATTTAAAGGTTAAAATAAATGAGATTAAACTTTATCCATGAGAGCTTCTGCTAGTAAGCTAGTTAAATTTAGAGAGAAGATCGAGAATTTTAGGATTTTTCTTTACTAGGTTTGAAAATGACATTAAAAGTTCCAGAACTTGTATTAAGTCGGAGGTATTATTCTTTTGGCTATGAACCACTGGGGACTTTTTTCTGTTATCATTTTTATTTTCATTATTAGTAGGTTTAGGATTTCCACTAACAATGTTACATTCGAAAGAAATTCCTTCTTAATCCATTTACTGCTAAATTTTTTTTACTTATTCAACCAGAAGGTGTAAGAACTTTTTTGGTTGAATTTAGACATTTTGTATTAACATGCCGTAATGACCGTAGCCCTCGCAGTTGACACAAAAGGGGTTTTCCTGTCTTTCTTGATTTGGCAGTTCTCGTAGCGTGCGTTACCGCATTTTAAACATCTGTTCTGTAGGCAGTTCAGTATGAAAGTTATTACAGTTGATTAAATCAACCTTCTTAACAATGTACTATAAGTAGCTTGCATAATATATTTTGAACTGGTCATTTTCCTCTCTAGGAAATCTTTCTGTTTAACATGTAATTATTCACGTAAGGAACTTAATGAATGGTTTCATAAATGACTTATTTTCTCCTGTATAAAAGGAAATGAGTTTTTCTCTCAATATTAAGCCATGTAAGACTCTGTTCAATGTCATCCTTAAAAAGGTGTGTCGAAAAATAGCAATTGAAACTAATCAAGTTTTCAATTTCTGAAAATATTTATTCTACATTGAAAGGTAATTAACTGTAATCCCCAAAAATATTAATATGATCCTCCAACTATTTCTGGTTTACACAATATTATTTCATAAAAATGGTTACAGATTAAGATTTACAGGTAATAAATTTTTTCATGAGTTACCAGTAAATCACACAACTTAAAAGTTGTTTATAATTTAAAAAGCTTAGTTAGCATTAAAATTATTATCACTATTTTCTGAAAACTAGCTTGAAACTTGACATTTTCATTATAATTTTCACTAGTATGAGAAAAAAGGAAATTTATTGGAATACTAGTGTCTTTCCTTTTTTGAAATATTTAGAGAGAGAGAGAGAGAGAAAAATCATTCAAGAACCTATATTGTAATTTTAGAATTAATTATAGAGTATATATAAAGTAATTTGCTTCATTAATGCAACATTTCATGATCTCAGTGTCACAGTTCTTTTCATCTGGCTATAAAAATGTTTTTTCAATTATTTGAAACACTTTCATTCATTGTCAAACAAGCATGCCACCGTTTAAAACTATCTTCACAACTTAAAAAGTAAACCCAAAAATCAAAGCATTTTTTCAGGAAGATACATGCTCTAACATTATTATATAATTGTGATATTCAGTAAAGAACAGCACACTCTTCGTTTTACAGATTATTCATTTTAATCTGATTTGATCAAATTTTGGGTGATACAAAATTTGTTAAAAATTTCCTCTCCTAAACCAAAAACTCGAATAAGTTCTCAACTAACATTTTAAAAGTAAAAAAAAAAAACTTTGTATTAAATAAATATTTTAAAATTTTAACAATGCAGTGTATTACAAAAAGCTTCATGAATAACAATGTTGCAAATTTATATGATACACAACTAAGAGTTTTTTTTTCTTTCTAACTAAAAATAAATTCCAGATTTTGAACCAGCTCATTTACGTTTCAAGTAGTTAGTCTTAAAAGATTATACTGACATAAAAGTCAGGATAATATTTTACTTACAAACTTTTTAAAAGAGCAAAAAGTAATGGGGAAATCTGAGAAATAAATTAAAAATCAAAACAAATTAAGTAAATATGAAACATTCAAAATAATTTTTATTAAATAAATTGATGATGTAATAAATGCAACTCTTCAGAATCAGAATTCAACATTTTCCATCTTTTTTTTCTGTTTCATATAATATGAATCACTATTTGTTAAAAAATGTTGCAAGTTTGAAAATAAAATTCAGTTAATATATGTTATAAATGCAGAACAATTTTGCACACAACAAACACTCAACACTTTATGAAATAGAAACTGAGCATCTATAACTAAGATTTAAAAGAATAAATTCTAATTATATGAACAAAATATAATAAGAACCATACCCTTCTCAAATCTGTATGTTACAAAGCGAAGTTGATATAAACAATTATTTAGTGTAATTACTTATGATGGTCAATAAAGCATTTTAGCACTGATCAGTGAAACAATACTTGAAGGTACATACAGGAAACACATACATTTTGAAGAATTATCTTTCACTTTTAGAGTAATACAATTTATTAAAAAACTGAAATGACAGTTAATGATTTTTTGAATTTAATTTCAAACAGAAATGTTTCATAAAAGTATTTTTCATTAGAAGTGAATGATTACATACAAGACACAATAAGTTATGCTTGAACTTATGGTTTTATTATAAATTCAAAACAAGCTGGCAATTTTTAATATCATTCATTGATTATTATCATTCATTATCATTCATCTTCTCAAAAGAAAGTGAACCCATCAAAAAAAAAAAAGAATTATGGGCATGTATTTTTGCAATTTAAAACCAAACTTACAATTAAATGTCAAAAATATGTTTCCAGTCTACATGTTTAACTACTTTTTTGAAATCTTTCAATATAGTATACATTTACTGAATTTATTTCAAACACACGCAAAAATCTTTATTTTTATACTTAAAGTCTTTCAAAACTTCAGTATAAAACTGCAAGCATATATTAATTACTACTGCACAACAGGTATTAATATTTCAGGTACTTAAATGTATAATTACATGAATTATAAAATGCATTATTGTAACATTGTACATAATTGTATGTTTAGTTCACAAATGAAGACAAAATTTACTGAAATTTGAATGAAGCTGGGTAGTTAATTTATAACAATAAACACAAAATAAAATTTATTCTTTATTAAAAAAATAAAGCATTAATTCAAGGAAAATTAAATTTTTAATACACAAATAATATAGCTGATTGATATATATAATTATACTTAAAAATTTTTAACTGACAATCTTAATACTACATAGTACAAATATAAAGGTAACTTAAATTATAAAAACATTCTTTTTAAAGTAAAGCCATGTGTGCAGATGAGAGCTTACACATAAAAAATTGTATCCCTTCTCATTTCTGAGCTCAAATAACCTTTTTATTTACAATAAATACTTTTGTAAAAATCAAAAATTTTGCATTTTAAAATATAAAGTCAAATGATATACATATTCTAAAGGAATTGCTTTTTTTACAGCTCTATTTTAACTCCTTCACAAAAATGGAATTTTAAAAAATATTTTAATGAATCAACCCGCTTCAGGAAAACAAAGTATCATCAAATCGGTACGTGTGCCGTGTGAAGAGCATTAACTTTTTTTCTTGCGAGAATCAGCAAATGGAATTATATTTCGACAATCTTTAACATTATGTCACTTTCCATGAAGAATCTTAGATACAGATTTGCGCCATTTTTTCTCACAGAAGAAAACTGAAAGAAATACTGCATGTCAAAACCAGGAGTAGAAAGAAACACATTGTATGTTTCTAAAACGAAACCAATATGACATAAGAAAATAATTTTATTTTTGATTGTAGGGAAGAAAATCTTCAGGAAGGAAGGAAAGAAGTCTTAAGTTTTCAGGGGAACTCTTTAATTTTAAAAATTAGCCTTTACATAACATTTAAGCAAAAGTTTCAATCGAGTACTTACTTTATTGTAATCGCTGAAACGAGAATAAAATTAGAGTAAAATAGCCGAACGCAGGTATTTCTAAGACACTGCTTACAAGAGATGCTTTACAGGCCGTCCGATATCAGATCAGTTCTGGTTTAGTGGGAGGCGGAGCAACAAAGCCCCACAGCCCAATATGGCAAATATTGGGATTTGTTTGCTGCGTCGCTGCCATCTCCATATTATAAAAATGCAAAACTCTTGAATAAGGTGTGATTAGGAGAGTTAGGAATTAAGATAGTTTTCTAAATAACTAACTAAGTGAGAGAAAAACTATTTTAATTTTTTCCTCTCATACGGATTTACGATTCTATAAATATTAGTGTGTTAAAATCATTTGCTTCAAAGTTAATCCTATTTGATATTTCCAGACACTGAACATTTTTTTGTTAAACCTTAACCCGTTTCTTCAGAAAGAACACAACAGTTTATCGAATTTTTCTAAATTTAACTTTTAAATTGTTTACGTATAAAAGGAATTTAATAGAACATTTTTTTTTTCATTCACAGATGTTCAAGAGGAGTTAAAAAGTATGACAAACACAAATTATTTCAAAATTCACAAATTCTATTGAGGAATAAAACGGTGTAGCTCCTAATGTAATTTATTGTAAAATAAGCAACAAAAATAGTTTTCTAAAAGTTTAAGTACCTATGGCGTGAAGTGTGGGAATGTAATTAAGGTTTAATTCACGCCATTAAAATAGTAATAGTTCATTATAAAAAGGATTAAAACATATTTTAATTTCTTGGCTGGGCCATCATACGAACATTATAAAATTACTGACAAACTGCTTAGGTTAATGCATGAAAATTCGCAGGAACAAGTTCGATATACGGACTTCTTTCTATATATGTCTTTCTGCATCGTTAATCCGTCGATAGTCATACACAATTTTAATAATACACGTATCATATAACTACCAGCAGTTAACCCCAGCTTATTTTATCCCCTTTAATAAAACCACTAGCACCTTCATTAAATTGTAGAACTGCTATATATGCCCCTAATTTCCAAGTCTGAGTTCAACAAAGTTTTGTTTTTGAACTATGTTCCACAGAACACCATTGAAACTCTCTTCTTTGGCATTCTGTATCATTCCATGTAAACACTTTTCTAAAAGTTTTTAATCGCATAGTTAAAAGTAGCGCGGTTTAACAATTTTTAAAATATTTTGTGGGGAGTCCACGGACTTAGGCGAGGAATAATATTTTATCAAGTGCCTTTGCTTTTGAAATTTGCACCAACCATTTGTTCCTGTTGGGCATTGACTATGCATAAGCATTTCAGCACTGGAACACAGTGATAAAACGCAGCAATAACTGTGCTTTTGTACGTTTGCTAAATTTTGCATTAATGCGGATTGCTATTCCATAACAATTTTGTAATTTGTCAGTAAAATTATCCGTCAATTTTCCTTTTTCCTCCCGAACCTTTCACTGATTTTTTAACTTTCTCATATGACTCCCTGCAACCAGTGAGAAAGCGCACAAGGGGGTCCTGGGGACCGACCCCCTACCCCACCAACACCCAAAGCCTTCCCTTGATTTTTTTTTCCGATTGGATTACAATTTTAAGTATATAGTACGAAAAAATTTAATTAAGTATTTGTTATTAGTGATTAATTTTATTAATAAATGCTAATTATTTATTCAATAATTAGTTTTACTGTGTTTGTTCCCGAAAATCGACAAAATCAAAGGAAGCATGATACAAGAATAGTGAACTTTCGACCACGGAAATCCCCGAAAATTCCCAAAAGCTACTGCTCCCAACCATTTTCTGCACGTGACCAATACTTTCTAGTTGATTAACAGTATTAGTGAGCGTACATGTTTTTTACAGATTCATGTTTTGGGAACCCCATCACCATAGTAATCAGAGTACTGCAATTTACGAAGATTCTCTGATCCAGTGCGGTGTAGAGTGGGGGTGCAGAAGGCCATATTCCCTGGCGGCATATACGAAAAGCACAGCGATATTTAAATTAAAAATATTTCAAACGTCAAATCACGCCCGTGCGACGAAACTGACGGGAACGAGTGAAGCTTCGTATTAATACTCGCACAGATGCAGGGAGTTTATTAGTCGCCATGGTGTCGCATTCGTTTTAGTTACTTAGGCTTCTGGCAACCGGTACTGTGTGTGAAGTCAATGATCCTCAAAATTATTTGCAAATAGTTTGAAATTTCTTTGAACCCCTGGGCGACGAATCAGGAGGAAACATATATTTGGCGACGGAAGTAAAGCATACCCGCTATCGTACACGAAGATGACTAAACGAACAATGTTTTCTCAACAGACAGGGTAACTGCTGAAATTGAGAAGGATTCTAACAGTTGTCGAATCTAGCGCAAAAAATAGGCTTGCTTAAGGCCTGAAGTGATATTGAGCATGGATGAACTTTAACTTAGATCAAGCTCTTCAAGACATTAATAAAGAAGAATCTAACCTTTAGCGTATGTCTACAAGCTGTGAAGGCAACAGACCCAGGCTGTAAAAGAACTCATTAGGTCCGGCTCTCTGGGCTTATTAAAATAGTGTTTGCCAGAATCCAAATTTGAAAAAATGGCTTACCAAACATTGTCCTAATGTTGAGAATTTTAACATCTGCCATCAGTAAAGTCAGTTGCGAGAAAAGCTTCTAAGCCAAAATTAATCAAAAATTATCTCAGATCGACCATGTCCACGTTAAGCTAACAGCTATACTAGCAATTGAACATAACATACCTGGCCAGATATTGACAATTGTATAAAAAGGTTTTGCATGGAAAGCGACGAAAAGTGCATTTTTAATCAATAAAAGAATAAAGTTGCTTTTTTACTTTTACTAATTTTCTTGACTAATAATTAAAATAGAGAGGCGACAAATTTGATAGGCCCCAGGTGGCGAAAGCCAACGCTACGCCCCTGGTCTGATCGGTCAAATATGCGAAATGCTCCGACAGTCTCCATACTTGAAGCCGAACCCTTAGGATTGCAACAAATATGTGCATTAGATGCAGCACCTGGAACTTTTGCCTTCTTTGAACATATTCTACAAAAATGTGACACTATTTCGATGTCCAAAATCTTTCCTTTGTCAATGGATATGCAACTGACACAACCATTGTGAGATGAGTAGTCCCATCCATCGACACGCCACAGCAGCTTATTGATTCTTTGGGCAAATTTTTGAAGTGAAACTTCTTTGGGCTCAAGAGTGAATGATAAATTTGCCCATTTTGGACCAACTTTCCCCTTCTCTATATTACCAGGCATAAAAACACGAATTTCATCATAAAACAAGAGAAACACAAAAGAACGGAAATCAATAAAATTACTTACATATGAGTACAATTAAAAAGTTTATGTTGTTTAAGTATACAAAAATTTGATACTGCATAAAATTATCTTTTTACAATTCCCTTTCTGTAAATATGTGTACTATAAAACTAGCTGATTGATATGAACGATACTCAGAATTAGAATTAATAATTATAGAATTATATACATAGTTCTCTCTTGATTTTCTATTAGTCTAAAGAGGTAATAAACAAAATCTTGTGTGTTTGTAATATAATACATTGAATGAGAGAGCTAAAATATCACAATTACAAAGACTTTACGAAAAGATTCTCAAGATTTTACAAGACAATTGCAAATAAATATTCAGAGCAGTGGTCCCTTCAGACCCCCAGGGGTCCCTAATATCATTCAGGGAGTCTGTGGAAAATTAAAATTGATTTGGGTGTCCCTGAACAGCGTCAGGTGGTCCGAGCAACATATAATATAAAAATTTTTAAAAAAATTATCCATTTTTATTCTTATGGAAATTTAAATAAATAACATCGAAATTCTCTTCGATTCGATTCGAATTCTCTTTTGCACGTGGACTAACTCAGATCCCAAACACAGATGAATCCCTATCACATCTTGTTGAAATACCCACAAATCAGGGACTTAAAGCAATGTTTAAACAAGGATACCACAAATTCTGGTTACAAAAACAGATTGCGATTTTATATCCTGCATTATGGGTTAGTGAACAGAAGTTGTTGACTACTTTCTCATCCTCCCCTTTGGTACAACGTGGATTCAGTGCTGTAAGAAAACCTCATCTCAAAAAAAGGAAAAAAAGAAAACCGACTAAAAACAGTGCTTGTGGGGATTTGAGGTTGGTACTCACAAACATTAACATGGACATAAATACACTCATAACATCTCATCAAGTTCATCCAAGTCATTAATTTCTGAAGTGAAACTCTTTTAGGCGTGCTCGGGAGTTGACAGTGAAAAACCAAACTGATGTAGTGACCCCCGCCTCTGTTCCCCCGAATCGTTGCTATGGTGAGGAGATAGCGAGCGGAGGAAAAGGGGGAGCGGGGACACCACGTGACTTGCGTCATATCCGTGAAAAAATTGGATGACTGCCCTCCTCTCCGATTGGTCAACTTGCCTACCTTCCGATGGGGGTCTTTTTCCCCAGACCCAGGAACATCTATCAGAGGTTATATGAGTTGCAGTGTGTGCATTACGGTGTAGACCAGTGCTTCTCAAACTTTCAATACTTGCGACCCAATCTTCAGTCATAATTTTCTTTGCGCCCACCCCCTTTCCCCCATCCAAACAATAACAATGTATTGAATTCATTAATAATGTACTTTGACGTAAATCTACAATACGAATTTAATTACACACCGACAAATTACCAAGATAAGTATTAAAATTTTTATATAATTTTATATATGACGAACCCGTGGGGTCACTGGTAATTGTTAAAATTGTTCTTAACTTGGTATTCTTAAATTAATTATCAAATACAGTGTGTAGTACTGATACATTTATAAACATATTATATCAGTGTAAGTACGTATTTTAAGGCCCAGTGGTCGAGTGGTAGCGTATCGCGCTTCCACACCACAGGTCGGGGATTTATTCCCGGACTGGGCCAGGTCGACTCGGCCTTTCATCCCTACTGCAGTGGGTCGATAAATGAGTACCAAGCTTGCTTGGGGACTTAAACACTGGAGGTCTCGCTTCAGACTAACCACCTGATCGGGACATCTGCTCATGCAATACAGCGCCTAATGATCACATATACTGAGATGGGTACAGTAGGCCCTGGCTCTCATGAGCTGTTGTGCCACTGAGTTTCAGTTTGAGTAAACGCATATTTTATTTTTTATTATGTCAGAATGTATTTTGTTTTTTTTCCCTTTCAGTAAATTAATAGTATTTTAAAATAACGTTTTATTTTCGACTTTTCAATATGCTCGCGTCCCCTTTGTTGAGTTATCACGCCCCCCTAAGGGAGCGCGCCCCACAGTTTGAGAAATGCTGGTGTAGACAAAGTAGCTCTCGCAGCAAAAGCGTGTGCCTTTTTGAAATATTTCCTTAGAATGTTGGCTACATGGCTTTGTGTTCGGTGGCTAATTTGTTTATTTAATTTTCATTTGCGTTGAATTATTATTAATTCTAGTCAGAATGCCTAAATCAAATGCACAAAGAGGAAAAGAGTTTCATGAAAGAAAAACTAGCAGCAGGTCCAGTTGAAAAAGTGACAAAAAAACAGAAAAATAGTGCAAATTCATCAAGTACTACTGCCAAATTTCCATCAGAGTACATGAAAGAATATCGAGCACGGAAAAAAGACATTACAAAATACTCTCTTAATTCCGAGTTTAAGGGATGAGATTGCTATTGAGACTCTTCTAACGACAACACAGATTAATATGGACTTTGTGAACCACCCTGTGCCATCAACTATAGAGCCCACAACAAGTCTAGTGCGTGTTGGAACTAATGCATGTGTATAATAAATTCTATCTTACGCGCGTTACAAGTACCATGATTCCCATAAAAACGCTCACAAAATTTTTAAAAAGCTATGCATTGATAATCCTTTCGGTCACGGGTGTTCGATTTGTGATAGATTATGGTTTAGAGATGATTTGAGAACGCCTGTTGCTGAGCACAAAAATATTTTACAAAATATTTTACCGGGAATTAATTTAGAAGACATTAAAGCATGCTACAATTCCCGACAAAGTTTAAGTAGGAAAAGTATACCAAATTTATCCAAAAATAATGGTTTTGTATGCTCAGAAATTCCAGCACATTTTCCTACTTTGGATTTGGTTTCAGAAAGACTTATTTCGGCACGAATACCTTTTATAAATTAGGGGATTGAACATG